>BQNB010053490.1:0-39987 GCA_026074375.1 Tanacetum coccineum | reverse complement strand
ACAAAATAACTAGCCATAACATGATCTAGGAACTGCTACCAGCCTCCTCTGGTGCATCTGGCTGTGCAAGACCTTTAGCTGGTCCTTGCTGCCTCTCAAACTCTGTCATCTGAGTCTGAAGTCTCTTCAGTAGTCTCAGTGCCTCTATGAACTGCTCCTGTCTCCTGCGGTCTGCCGCTAGCATCCCTGTAATCTCTGCCTGTCTCATGCAATCCGCTGCCTGTAGCTCTGTAATCACTGCCTGATGTGCTACCACCTGAGTACGTAACGACATAACCTTTGCACGCGCAAGGTCACTCGCATCCACGGATCATCCCCAATCCTCTCGAGACATCCTAGCCTCAGCCTTCATGAGCCTAGCAGTACGAGCATGTGGACGCCTATCCCTATACAGCATGTTGAGCCGACCAGCCATCAGCTATCGCTCAGAATGCTCATCATCCAACCTCGTATAGATCTCATATGTATATTTCCTAACCCTAGTGGTAAACTCTGTCATCCGTCGACCCAACTCTGTGTCATCAGTCGCTGGTGCCCTTGACATGTCTACCAGCATCTCATCCTAAGTATTGGTGATCCCATAACCGACATCTCTCTCTAGATCCCGCATAATCTCCCTATCTATGGTAGCAACAAAACCATAGTCTGCCCTAAGACCTCCAGTTGGTCTAGTAGCAGCAGCAAACGAGCTCTCTCCAACCTCGTAACTAGGACCAAGAGCGATGCCTAACCTCTTTCGAGGCGGTAAGGTAACCTTGGGTCTGTCTGCTCTACGGTCAGTAGAGAGTAGATGCAAAGGTGGTGATGAAGTAGGTACCGATATGGGTAAAAGTGGTGGTGTCCCCAATGATGGTGCATCTGATCTGGTGTGGGAGAGTATGATGGGTGGTGGTAATGGTAGTGAATGGGAAGTAGATACGGCCTCAGCTCTCACCCGGATCATCGTAGCTTGATAACCCAACGGACGAATAGGACTAGCAGGTGGTGATGGAGATAACACATGTACTGGTGATGATAATGGTAGTGGTGGTGAGGGAATCTGAGGTAGTGGTGATGACCATGGGGAAAGTGGTGATCAAGGTAGAGTAGGCATAGCAAGAAGTCTCTCAACCTCTTCCTTAGGAGGAAGTGTAATCGGTGTCTCATCTCTGATGGATATCCTAGCAGTAACACGGTATGCAGGATGTGGTGGTGGTGTGGCCGCAGACTCATCGATCTCAAACGGCTCAGTCTCCTCAGCAGATGGGGCCTGATCAATAGCTGGTAAAGCAACAGCTGTAGAGTCGGCAGGAGCTGGGTGCTCCTCCTCCTCCTCATCCCCCTCAATATCAACATCCTCATCCTCGTCATCATTGGATGACTCATCCTCATCATCGCCATCGTCTCCTCCATCGACAAGATAATCGGCAGGATCCTCCTCAGGGTCCTCATCATCATCCTCCTTAGGATCTGACTCAGGAACATAGCCTGGTGAATTAGCAGTAGGTGAGATAGCAAGCAAGGTAGTTGGCTGCGTCCTCAGCCTGAAGTATGCTCCATCCTCTGTTGTGCATGAACTCCAGGTATACAGGCTCCAGAACAAACTCTGGTGAAGGTGGGTACTCAGGACCCGACATATAATCAGGAGATGGCGGGGCCTGAAAAGCAGCTACCACATAGTCATATGGGTCCTCTGCATCACGGGTGGTCCATTGACTCCCAATGATCTGATATTTGGCAAATTCATAAATGGGCTGGACACAGTAGTGTATGTAACCGTGGAATCCTCAAAATCCGACATGACTGTATCTGAAAATCAAAAATAGCTTATATTAGTATTTAATATAAGACTCTTATAGTAATATATATTTATACCATAACATGTATATCAATCCTAAGTGCATTTAGTCTTAACCAACTAATGCAACAAGTAGTGTATGTATATATGTCCCGTGAAAATCCCTTTATATGGATGCAATATTTGAAAACGGTTATAGTCCAGCAAAAACATTTGAAACCTGGTTCCCCTATAACCTGGCGTCTTTGATACCAATCATAACCACACCCAAACTTGGGGTCTCCAGCGGAATATGGGTTGGGGGTAGTACTTCATAGATCAATAACACAAGATAATATAAGAACGACCCAAAAAGTCGTTTAAAACTGATACATTAGATTTAACAAAGCGTTCGTTGCAAAAGCCCGAAGCTTTACTTGTTCATTGTGTTTCCATAACAAATTACTAGTTTATAGCAAAATAAACCCAAAATGAAATGCAACAAAATCTTCATGTACGTGACATCCAAAATATAAAACCACCAATGTATCCCTTGCACCCTGTGCTTATTGACCTCCTGAAAAACATTGCTTTAAAATGTCAACATATTGTTGAGTGAATTCATAGGTTTGTAAAAGTATAATGTAGGACCGCAAGATTCCCCATCATGATAATGCAACAGATGCAAACATCATAAAATGTAATTACGTTTCCCTAAGCTCATGACACTGAAGCTCGACATGTATGAAATGCAACATAAATAGCCAACATTGCCCGTGTTGATGTTCTAACCCGCAACATCATGTTCGACATGGTATACATTCGTTTGTACAGTGATAGCTAATCACTTGAACATGGATGTCAATCCCAATAGATCTATTCATATCATTCACGCTCACAATCCTAGTAATTGACAGTTCATGATAATGGGCTCAGACAGGGTTATCGCTACTTAGGCAAACACGTAATCGTAATGTAAAATGTCCACTTGCGTCTATTTGTAAAACATGCATATGTTTCTCACCCCAAAACTTGTAAATCATTAAAATGTAAAAAGTGGGGCTATGAACTAAAATCACCATTGAAGTAATGATAACCAATACAACAGAAATGCGTCACAAAGAAGACGAAAAGCACCTAATTAAACGTAGGTCGTATAAGTACTAAGCACATTGATTAACTAATACCATATACAATTCTATATAGCTAAATCACCATCTAATCGTGTTTGTGAAATCATATTTATAAAGTTAAAACGTTTATAAATATCTCAATAGCAAAAACGACGTGATTTCTTCGTTTTAAGCATGTTTCTTATGTTTCTTACGTTTCTTATGTCCACGCTTTCGTATTAAGACGATTTATCAAAATATTACATTTTCATATTTTTGACCTACTGGTGAACAGTACTTTTACTGTTCATAACAGTTTATAAAATTATTTGTATAGATTTAGTTATCGTAAAACCCGTAAATGTCGTATTTTATTCGTTATAGCTCCGTTTTTTGCGATTCTTTTGAGCACGTCATTGTTATTAAAAGTTATATCATATTAATGGTGTTTCCAAAATGTTCATGTCTGAGATGAACAGTAACTTTTATAAAAATAGTTTTATAAATGTATTTTTATACATTTAAGTATATAAACTTGCGTAATTCATAACTCCTTCGTTATTGATCGAAAAATTATGATTCTTATTGTTTTGGAATCCTAGAAATATGTGTGATTTGAGTAAAATAATAAACTTTATATATCAGAAGTATTTTATAACTTGTTTTTATAAAATTTCTTTTCTAACGCGTTTAATTAACGTATAACTTGTAAACTACGTATCTTCCTCGTTATTAATCCGTTTTTTAAGTTTCTTACCTTTTTGGAATCGTCATGAGACGTACTATTTTATAAAAATGTTAAAAACACTGTTTTGAATTCGAATCAAAACAGCCCTTTTATATCTTTTACATAATTAATTATATACACTTGTTTTTATATACTTTTCAACTTATTAAAATACCACAAGTCTTCCACAAACATTTATTTCACATATTTCTTATATATTATAATGTTCATTAGTCCATCATATGTCCAAAAGTCCAGGGTAACAAGTCCTTAACAAACTTTTAATTCATAAACTTTCTTAAGTAACTTTTACTTACTAGTTTATACATGAACTTTTTACACTTAAACCAACATGATACAATACTTATATTTCCTTCATGACATGATATTTCCAACCATATAACATGTGTAAATGTATACAAAACCATGACTATAAGTACAAGTCCATTTTACATGTTTAAAAGTGTCCTAAATGGTGATTAACTACATAGAACTTATATATACATAAAATGATAAATGTAAAGACATAAAGAGTTTTAGATGACCTTATGATGATGAAATATGATAACCTACAATATGTAAACCCTTGTTTAGATATAAAACCCTAGCTTTCACAACCAAGAAACCCTAATCCAATATGAAACCCTAATCTTGCTTCTCTTTTGATTAACCTTCTTAATCAACCAACCAAGCTTCCAAACCTTCTTGTAGTACCTTAGATATGATCTTAGTTTACTTCTATAAGTGGTAACATAAGTTGTATGAATTATTTGTGGTGTGTGGTTTTCTTGCCGTGGCTATGTAAGGAAAAGGGAGAGAAAAAGATGATTTTTCTTAAGTGTTTTGTGTTTGTTTATCTCTTTCTAGGAGTGAAAAGCTTTTATGCTATCAAGTGATAGTCAAATGAGTTATTTAAAGACAGGGAGGCTTTTAGGCGTTGGAAACACATGGAAAACATGGGGAGTGAAATGAGTGATGACGAGTGGTCAAAACCTCTAGTCATGGACTAGTTCTTCCAATTTGATATACCTTGTGTTTCCTAAAGAGTGATATCATAACCCATTTGAAAATTAAGGAATGACAAGACCAGTTTTATTATATCTTGAATCAAACAATGAAAGTTATACCTTGGCTAAAATGAAAGATATAAGTTGTATTGTGTAAGTTGTAGTTTCTTTTATTAAGTGTAAGACTTGAAATTTATATGCCTTGGTTTGTTTCTTTATATATGGGACGTCCCCATATATATATGTGGGTAAAGTTTTATAAACTTTGGGCATTCGGTATAAACCTGGGTATTTGTTGAAGCGTAGAAATGTTTTTTTGGTTCCGGGTATGCCTTATCGCGAAACGTAAACAATTTACGTAACCGATAACATAAAATGAACAAAGATTATAATTATTCTCAATAAAATAATTATCTAACACTTGGTTGATGTAAATATTAATTAGGTTGGTGCCCGTTTACATTGAATGATTATATTTAACTTACGCGATTTAACCAAATAACGCGAAATAAAAACGAATGCGTAGAAGTCCAAAATAAACAGTTGGATTATCGAAGTCGTAAAAGATGCGAAAATGTGAATTGTTACATTCTCCCCGTGTTAAAAGAATTGCGTCCCGCAATTCAGTTCGAGTTGCCTTCCGGAATGATGTTGATGAAGAGGCGTAAAGCTATCTAAAATCCTATCTAATGTGTGCTAGGTAACTTTGCTATCTTAATGTAGCATTCTAGTGGTACGGACCTCAATTCCCTTGATGATGGTTGAACTTATCGGCAGGTTGTCCTTGGGTGGCTACAGATATGTCCTTCCCCTTTTTGGCTTAAGATTTAGTGTAAGGTGATGTTGACTCTATTGTAAGATGGTGTAAGAGTTCCTTGTGATAAATACATTTACGAAAGATTTTGTTTCTGAAGAAAATCAGTAGAAATTTAGAATTTGACATAAGTGTAGGTGACTCTATCAGCATGGCTATGGTCCTTCCTGAATGCAATAGATGATCAGTCTATGCACCAAATATACATTACGTGATAGACTATTATTTTTGAGGGCGACGATGAACGCTATTTTCGTCAAAAGAGTGTTACCATTTAGTTTGCATAACAAATAGCGGAAGTAAGTTGATGAAATTTTTTGTAGTTACTAACTTGATAGATAATTTGAAATCATTCGTTTACAGTACAACAGAAATTTAAGCGAAATTACAACGAGAATTCTTAAGGGATATAGCTTAAGCATTGATATCATCTTCTAGGTTATTAATGTCTTGATTGGTTTCTCCTCCTAAGGCATGCACCATTTCACGTGCTTCCATACTTCCAGCTTGGTTTCCATAGTTTTGATTCTTCATCTTGGGCAATTCCCTTTGTAGTGTCTATAGACCTCCACACACTCATAACATGTGAGAGTACGTTGATAATCAGCTTAAAGCAGAAGATGGTGTTTCTACAATTCGGCTAGATGCCAAGCTTTCTTGTGCATAAGTGGCTCTGGAGTGTCCACTGGCCCTTATGATGGTAATTTCACCTGGTGCACAGTGGTAAGGTTCCAGCATACTTTTTCTTCCAATTCCTGTACTTTACAGTGCACGGTCCATTGTGGTGACATTTGCACTTGTTGCATAGAGGTAGGGACCCAACATATTTCTTGTTGTTTGGCCCAACAGCGTATTTTATTTTTCAATTGTGCCCCAAATCACCTTAGACCTTTGTGTTGTTGGTTTAGAGTTCATTGTGGTCACCATTCCCACTTTCCTTTTGTTGTTAGCATTCCCTGTACTTGTTTTCTCGTCTGTTTTGGGTTGGTTCATTGACTCGTAAATAGCAATAGCCTTGATAGCATTAGCTACTCGCTAGGCTACAATCTGCTTAATTTCCTCGATACTCATCCCTTGATTAACAGTTGCCATTGTTCTTCAAAGCACAAGAAATTATAATACCTGTTAGATTTCATACAATTCATACGTGACATGACATCATGAACAAATAAATAAAATGAGATAACATACACTATGAAATTTAAAACCAACAGAGATCGACTATGACATAATACATCCATTTCCTATATAACCTGGAACATACTTGATATGTTTGGTACAAAATGATTCCCTTCTGCTTGGATTACAAGAGAAAATAAAACCTAGAGCCCTACTAGCCGGGAGTTACCCCGTAATACTTAGTAGGCTATACATGATAGCTAAACAGAAACAAAAGATCTATACAGTCTGCTAGCTGGGAGTAACCCATAAAAACTTAGCAGGCTATATAGTATAGCTACAATATGATAGAAAGGTAACCCTAGGCACTACTACCAGTGTCCTCTAAGGTGTCAACGCGTGCTCCAGCCTCCAAGGCCTGGGTACGCATGATATGCGCTATATGCCCGATCATTGCGTCTTGTCTGCTGCCAGACTCGTGGCGATACGTCCATGAGTCTCTAACACTCTAATTTCGTGCCTCTAAGTGCCCTGCTGTAAGCCTAGACCTAGCCAATGTCGTTAACAGTCTCGATGTCTATCTGCTCGCAAGCATGCCTCTCTTTCCTCATTATCTCATCTAGCTCTCAACAGCAGCCCTGGGTTCCTCATGAGCTCCTGATGTCGTGAATAAAACTCCAAAACTAATCTCTCTACCAGAACATTCTGCCCGGTTAATCTGCCCTCAAGTTGCCACCTCTCGGCGGCCCATAGTCATCCTCTTAGTATCTAAAACCTGGTATCCACCGTGTCTATAAAATGTGATCGACACTGCGGGGACATAGTAATCGCTGGCTGTCTAGCCTTAGCTAGCCTGCAGAACTTCCCCCCCAACCTCATCCTAGGTGTAGGGGCTTTATGTTAGTAGCCTCCTTTGAAGTGGCATGTCAGCCTTGAGAACGTAAGCTCTGCGGCTAGTGGATGGTGCAGGTAACAATCGTGGCGTCCTTGCTGGAAGTAGGTGTATGTAGGTTGATGGTGATTGCAGATCTCCTCTGTGCCATGGAAATGCTCTTAGTATTTGGGGGTCGAATTGTGTGGGTTGAAGTGGTGGGGGTAAGTCTACGTGGCGGTTGTAGGTGCAGAAGCAACCTCTGTAATGTATTGCCTCTATAGGTTGCCTCATCTCTGCTTGGCACTAAATCCTCATGGTGCTCAGGGCTCAGGAATGTACACTGGTACATGATCCTCCAGCTCCATGGGATCAGGTACATACTCCGAAGGACGTGGTGCCTGCTCCAACAACTATCGGGCAGCCTCCTCGTAAGGATCCTCAAACGGGATACTCCAAGATCGTGCCTCAGAGTGGACGGAAGTATAGGTAACCGCGGAATCAGACGACATAAACTTGCTCGTACAAGCAATATAAACTTATATAATTATATTATATAAGACTGGTATGGTTATATACGTATTTAATATTAAACACATATATTCAAATATGACGGCATCTAGTATAACAATTAATGCAACAACTAGTGTATGTATGTATTTATGTCCCGTGAAAACCCCTTTTATATGAATGCAATGTTTGAAAATGGTTATAGGTCCTAGACAAAAAATTTGACCGGTTCTCTATACCTTGGTCTGTATTACCAATCTGTAACAACCCCAAATATGGTCGCATCGGAATGTGTTTCCGGGGTGGATACACGGGTGTGTTACTTCATAATACCATTGCACAAGTCATGAGTGATACTGACCACTAAACGTAGTCATTGAAAAAATGATACATTGGATTTAATAAATATATTGTTACAAAAGCTCAACGGCTAAACTTGTTCATTCTTGAAAATGCAAAGATTTTTCTACATGGTCAAATATCCCCAAAATGTGATGCACGTAAATCTTTATAGAATGACTCCACAATGTAGTCCAACAATGTATCCTTGTATCTTGTTACCTTATTAACCTGAGAAAAACATGCTTAAAACGGTCAACATAAAGTTGGTGAATTCATAGGTTTATATATGTAAATATCCGGACCGCAAGATTTCCCCGTGATAAATATCACAAAATGTCATTACGTTTCCCTAAGCTCATGACACTAAAGCTAGACATATATGAATACAATATAAATATTGCCTACATTGCCCATGATGATGTTCAACCCGAAACATCCCAAATTCGACATGCCAATAACGTTCATTCCCGGTGTTAGCATAATCGCCGAACGGGGAGTTCATATCCCAAATAGATCACTATTCATAACACTCGTGCTTCAAAACCATAATTTAACAGTTCATGATTCCGGGCAAATTGGGTTCAGATAATTAGGCAAAATCGTAATCCAATATATAAAATGTCCACTTGCGTCAAATTATAAATAAAAGCATGTTTCTCACCCAAAAACTTGTAAAAATATAGAAATCGTAAAGAAACATGGTGTTATGAACTCGCTGAGTGGGGTGAATCGATATCATAAATCAATGAATGAAAATGCGTCACAAATACGCCGAATGCAACCTAAATAATTATAGGTCGTATAAGTACTAAGTACTATGAATAACTAACACCACATATAATCCTATATAGCTCATCACCATCTATTTGTAATTTAGAAATCATGGTTATAAGGTAAAAACGTTTATAATTATCGTTTTAGTAAATATAGCGTAACTTTCCCGTTTTAAATCCGTTTCGCGTGTTTCTTACGTCCACGTCTTCGTATTAAGATGAAATATAAAAATATGTCATTTTTATATTTTTTAGACCTTCTGGATAAACAGTAACTTTTACTGTTCATGATGTTTAAATAAATTTTATTTTTTTAAATTTTAAATTGGTCGTAAACTCGTAAAGTAAAGTTACTTATTCGTTTTTATCCGATTTTAGCTGATTTCCTTCGAGTACGTCTTTGTAATTGAAAAATGGTATCAAAATTATCATATTTTATACATTTGGGTCTGAATGGAATAGTAAATTTTACTGTTCATAGTTTATAAAAATTTACTTTTATAAACTTTAATTATCGTATACATGTATTTTATTCGTTTGGCTCCGTTTTTAGTAATTCTTTCGAGGCACTTTCTTGAATTTTATGTTCTATTTATTTATGATGTTTTTCTAAAAAGATAAGTCCTGATGGAATAGTAACGTACTTATAAAATTATTTTTATAAAAGTATTTATTATCGGTAAAACTTGTATTAATGTATCTCTTCGTTATAAATCGGTTTTTTCGAGGTCTCTAACATGCCGCGATCCTTGTGACATGTAGTATCTCTCTAAAATGTCAAACCTACTGTTTGAAAGTCGAATTTTAACAGCCCCTTTTCAATACTTATGTGTACTCATTTTTATTAATTATATATACTTATTTTATATACTTTTCAACTTCATAAATTTCCACAAGTTTTACAAAACTTTTTATATACTATGTCTTACATATAATAGTGTCCATAGTCCATATTTTGTCCGCATGAGTCCATGATAACAAGATTAACAAGGCTTTTAAATCATAACATTTCTTAAGTAACTTTTACTTACTAGTTTAAACATGTACATTTTATACTTAAACCAACATGAAACCATACTTATTATTCCATTATAACATGTTATTACCAACCATGTAACATATGAAAAAGTGTACAAAATCATGCTTACAAGCAAAAGTTCATTTCACATGTTAAAAAGTATCCTAATGTTGATTTTGCTACATAGAACATATATATACATGAAATGATAAATGTAAGGTTATAAAGAGTTTTAGATAACCTTATGATGATGTAATATGGTAGACCACAATATCTAAACCCTTGTTTAGATATAAAACCCTAGCTTTCACAACCAAGAAACCCTAATCCAATATGAAACCCTAATCTTGCTTCTCTTTTGATTAACCCTCTTAATCAACCAACCAAGCTTCCAAACCTTCTTGTAGTACCTTAGATATGATCTTAGTTTACTTCTATAAGTGGTAACATAAGTTGTATGAATTATTTTGGTGGGTTGGTTTCTTGTTGTGGCCAAATAAGAAGAAAGGAGAGAAATGGTGTTGATTTTCTTAAGTGTTTTGTGTTGTGTATGTTATTACTTGTAGTACATGAGATATATATGCACTAGGCTAGTCAAAGTAGTAAAACAAAGACCAAAACTATGAATGGGAGGGGGGGTTGGACGGCAAAACACAAGGAGCAAAAAAAGGGGGTGACTAGTGGTCAAAACCACTAGTCATGTACTAATTCCTAGTAATCCCATACTTATACATGTTCCATCTTTAATACTTATGTCTCTATGTCTCCTAATATGTATGTTGTCCCATGAAATCAAGGATATATATGACTAGCTATTATCTAGATGAGAAATGAAAATAATACTTGATCTTTTATAAAATGTGTAAGTTAAATGTGAAGTGTAGATATAATACTTGCAAATTGATAAGTCTTGGTTATTTACTTTCAAATGGGGCATCCCACTTGACATAAATGGGTAAAGTTTTATAAACTTTGATCATTGGAAATAAAAATGGTATTCGTTGAAGTGTAAATTTATTATGGTGGTTCCGGGTATGCCTAAACGCATTTTATCGCCAAACATATACACTTTACGCAACCAATAAAAATAAAATGAACAAAGTTAATAATTATCCTCAAAATAATTACTTAACACTTGATTGATGTAAACATTTAATTGTTTGATGCCCGTTTACATTGAATGATCATTTTTAACTTACGCGATTTAACTTCACGATTACGATTAAAAGCAAACGCGTACAATACTAAAAATACATAGTGAATTTATTGACGTCGTAAATGACCCTAAAACATGGGGTGTTATATTGGCAGGCCTCTTCACTTGTGTTTTTAAGATCGTCGTATTCGTCTTCTTTTACAGCAACATATTCTTCTGCATCATTAAACGAGTATTTGATCATCTTGTATCTTTTTATTTGGCAAACCGGCACCTCGTAAGTTTTGATACCACATAACTCACGTCCTTCTTTATGAGTTTTGTTTTCATATTCCCCATCATTATAATCATGGTAGTTAATCTCATAGCTCTTCCATCTTCTCCCATAATCATTGTAGGATTCATCATCACTGATCAAACCCTCCATGATAGCTTTGTTCTTTAAGGCTTCATTTTTTAGTTTGCTATCTTCTAGAGCCTCATACCATTCAAGGTCTTGGTAATGAGCGAGTTTCCAAAATGGTTAGCTCCAGGAAAATTACCTCCATTACAGTATCCATCCGCTCTTCAACTACAGGTTGGCTATTCTGAACACCCAGTTTTATAGTTGAAAGGCTTGCAAGTATGTTTGACTGGTTCTGATTCTGTCTAAATTCCAGCTTTAGTCTATGGTTTCTCAACAACCCATGGTATATCTTTGTTTCATTCATAGATCCAATCATCCTTATATTCATCATAAGTCTTGAATCCCTTAATGTCCTTAGTAAGTAAGTCTGGATCGATTTGCAAAAGTTAGTTAAATTCTTTGAAGGTCTTGCACATAGGTGTCTCAAAATCAAATATATTAGTGTCGATCCTAAAGACTTCAGCAACTTCATCTTCATTATCAAAAAATTCTTCATCCGTGAGCTCCACTTCATCATCTCCTCTAATCCAGTAAATCCATAACGCTTTCTTAGTATAATGATCTATTGTCTTGTAGTTAACATTTTTTGACCCCAACCATTCAGTAAATGCAACATCAGATGGATCATATCCAATATCATCATCAGCTTCATACGACATTCGTTGCTCCTTGTTCGAGTTACATAGGATGTAAGCAACTTCAACTTCATATGTGAATAAATCATCATCCATTCCGCTTAATAGATTGAATTCATTGTTGAAAACTTCAAGTGATGTATTGCAAGTCAGCGAAACATCTTTGACCTTAATATCCTTAAGTTTTTCGAACTCTCCTTTGATTACCTTTGTCATTCTTAACTGAAATATAACCAAAAAATTATCAGTAGAACCAGCGAAAAAAAGGTGTTAAAAAAAATTAAGCTTTAAGTTCGAGAGTGGAAAAGAAATTTATCAGATGATCGATACGCCGTATTCGATAGAAGTGAATACGCCGTATTAATCTTTTGAGTGAATACACTGTATTGGACAGAAGGTTGGATACTTCGTATTCGATGGAAGTGGATACGCCGTATTCAGTTATTGACTAGAACAGTGTATTAGCAAAACAATTAAATATACAAACAATTAAACACACAAATATACAAGCAAACAATTAAACAAACAAATATACAAAATATACAATATATACAAGAATATATACTAATCTAATTAACACTACTCCTAAGGGTTAGATCTAATCTAATGTTAAAAACCAAAACATATTATAAAAATCAAGATTAATTTTCACTCCCCGGCAACGGCGCCAAAAACATGATCGTGTCGTTGTGTGGTGTTTATTTTATGATAGTTCAAGTTTTAAATTTATATTTTGCCGACTTAACCATAAACAACACTTTAACGGGCAGTGTACCCGGTCAGTGGTAGATTCGTGGTAAGTAAGGTGTCGAACACTTGAAGCGAGGTTAAATCTCTCAATTTATTATACTTAGGTTTATCTAATCTATGTCAAACCTATGCTAATCCTATGTTAGTTCTAATCCTAATTTTAACAGGTAAAAGGGGGGTTTCAGCCTGAGAGACTGGCATGGGTTTGGTCGGTGACTATAATCAATTCAAAACACTTTAACCCGCGCAAGCTAATTAACAGAAAATAAAAGAGCGGTCGAGGCAAATATAAGAAAACTGTATTAACCATTATTAATCCGATTAGAACGTTGGTTTGTTTATTAAGTGAAATGATTTCTTCTCTCGAGGTGGCATATCATTCTTAAGACTTAGGCGGGACTTCTTCCTAAGACCTAGACACATTAATTCTATCACAATTAAAGCATCCGCATAAAGCATCCTTATTTGCTGATTATAATCTATCTTATGGATATTTTTTAAAGCATTAGTGATCTTGTTTAAGGCCTAGCTCATAGAGACTTTTACTCTCTTACGCTTAAGGCAATTTATACTTAGTAGTCCACTTGTCCAACTATCTAATAGAACAGAAACATTACTCTTGTTGATGAATTATCTAGATTCATCTACTATTCAACTTGTTCAATAAATCCATTAGCAAGATCAATAACTAGTTAGTACGTTATTTGTTGAATTATCTAGGTTCACCTTCTAGTCAACACGTTCAATAAACCATTGGCAATATCCAATTAACTAGTTAAGCCTGAAGCGTATCCTAGACACAGATTTAGCAGGACAATATTTATGATCCTATGATTCTAGATATATAAATCACTATATGGAGAGTTATCCCAGACTCTATATTACTTGGTCCGTATCACTAGATCCAGTTGAATGATGTATAAATTGATAGACATAAACAAGCATTCAACAATAAATCAAGAAATCGAGATAAACAATACCAAATATTTAGATCTTCATAATAATGGCTAATACCCAAAGGTATTAGCCTTCAAGCGTCATAATAAATACAAGAGCAATTATTTAGCCAAGGTAAACTAACTGAGTTAACGAATGATACCAAAAACTGAACGATTACTAAAGTATATGGAATTACACGTTGTCTTCTATGGAATTGATAACGTTGCTTGACCTCTTCTGCTCTTTTTCTCTTCTGAAAATCGACTTTAATGGTTTAGGTATCGAGAATATGATTTAGCTCACTTAAAAATCGTTTTTGAGTTTTGTATTTAAAGGGTCAGGAAGTCGGTTCGATACGGCGTATCCAAAGGATTGGATACGACGTATTGGGGGTTTCTTGGAGTAGGGACCACGTTTGATATCTTCCAAAATATTCACATACTATATCTTGAATATGACGTATTGACTTCTTCTGGATACGGCATATTGATCTTTTTTCCTTTGTGGTCTTTGGTGAGTGCAGGCACGGATACGCCATATCTTCCTTGATGGATACGCCGTATTAGTCTTCAGAATAGTAATCTTCAAAATATCTTCATTTAAGCTCCAAAATGCGCGCCTTTTGCTAACTTTCACCAAGTACTCCATAATTACTGGAAGTCTCAAATATAAACGATTAAGTAACAATTATTTTCAATTATTATACAAAATAGGTTAATAACATGGGATAAATGATGTTATAAAATAGACGTTATTTGATGTCATCAAATACGACGTAGTTAATATGTCAAACTACGTCGTAGTTCTTCCTACGCACCAATTCCATTCTTAGCAAAAATTAGCTACAACGTAGTTATAAGTTCCAACTACGCCATAGTTTTTCCAATGCGAGTTTCCTTCTTTGGCAGGTAATAACTACGGCGTAGTTCCTACAGGCCAACTACGCCGTAGTTGTGACGTCAGCATAATACCATCACCATCAATGATCAACTACGGTGTAGTCCAAGGTGTCAACTACGTCGTAGTTCCTTCTTGAACGCGGTTTTACTGTAATTTATTCAATTAGCCATTTTTTTCATCTTTTCCGTTCCAATGCCATAATTACATGAACCTGAAATATAAACTAATTAAGTAACAGATTTGTTAGGCCAATTCTGTGCCTAATGATCTTTCACTTGGATTTGAATATAAAATATCCTAAGTGTAAGATAACCTTTAACATTCCAAGGTCACTGAGTGAACAATCACTGAGTGAGTTACCTTCAAGTGCTCAACCTGAGTCTAGAAGAAAGACTCAACCATTCAGTGAGGTGGTTCTCAGTGAATGAAGTCCATGAGCCAAAAAAGAAGGTTATGGGTTCAGTGATTTATGGCAATAGACTCAGTGAACCCCATACAATCTCCAACAACTAGAAGTCCCAAAAGACAAGTGCCTGAAGAATAGGCGGGATAGTTTGAAATGGATACGTCCAAGCTCTTATCCACTTGAAGTCAAACTATCCTGAATAAGGTATGAAGACAAGGTGAGTGTCAGCACTAACATTAGAAAGTGTGTTTGTCCCATACTTAGATTAAAAATGTAATAGAGACAAACCTGGACAATATGTACTGGCCAACCAACCTTAGGACACACACTTATCACCCATGTGGGTATGACCCTACCTAAGTATTATATATAGACTTGCCTGCAAAGGAGTAGGTTAAGTTTGTGCATTCAAAGTTGTATCTTTCACAAACACCTACTCCTCTAATATCTACTAGGTCCTTGAGCAAGCTTAGTTGGTTAGCATACTAGTCAACTTAGCATAATACTTCTAAGATATGCTAAGTTGTTAGTGAGGAGATCACATACACACACACATACACTGTCATTCAATCCCCATTGTAGTTTCACATATAATGGGGTATAATTATTGATAAATTTATAAGAGTTAAATGTTGAAAATTAGTTTTGTGTTCTTTCTGTTTTATTTTATATCTTGTCAAAACTTATTTTCATTTACATTAATATAAGCCATGAGTTAGTTTACCTAAAATTTATAGTTTT
This sequence comes from Tanacetum coccineum, assembly GCA_026074375.1. Classification (NCBI taxonomy): domain Eukaryota; kingdom Viridiplantae; phylum Streptophyta; class Magnoliopsida; order Asterales; family Asteraceae; genus Tanacetum; species Tanacetum coccineum. Next base: position 24,005 of record BQNB010053490.1, on the reverse strand, counting down.
TGGTCACTAACTCAAAGGGAATAACAAGATTCTTATAAAAATACTATAAAACAAGACAATAAATCCAGGAATTTGATATATAAAAGTATTAAACATTTAATGTCATAAAATATCCTCCCACTTGACTTCTACTTGCCCTCAAGTAGACCTTTTAAATAATTCTCAAAAAGATATCTCCCAAGTTAACTCAAAAGATATGAATCTAAAAATTACCTAAGCAAGAAAATTCTAAACCGAGCACCTTACAAAAGGAAAAACGAATCACACTCATACTCTCACTAATCTATGTGTTTCATTTTTTTATGATCACTCAACTGCTCAGTCATGACGAGTATTCTATCATAAGCTTGGATAGGATACTATACTCCACCACTAGAGTCTAGATGCAACTGTTGAAAAAGGCAAATTAGGTGACACACGCATAGGCTTAAACATGTGAATAATTCTAATTGATACCAATGCTCTAGAAAAAGCGACAAAACCAGACATGCTCGTCTAAATCCATGAACGAGATACATGTGATTGCTCAAATCCTTAACTCAAGCAAGCAAAAGGTTAAAATCATTAAAAAGGGTAGGATAAAGACATGGGATGCACATTTAATTGGTTCTAAATAAAACAAACACAAAACAAATAGTTTCCTAAGTCCATAATCAAGGCGTCACCAATCGCATTAAAATCCCATAAGGCAAAAACCGAGGGTCAAGAGTCAAGGGGTCTTTAATAATACACGAGTTAATGCGTATGAAATGTAGTGTAATACCTCATAATGTCCATAACAAGCAAGAAAGATGCATTAACTCGGCCTTCATCATCAATGAACAAAAATTTACGTGCTATTTTTTAAAATTTTTTGTTGAAATCAACAAATAATCTAACCAAATATACTCTAAAAATCTCTCATTTTTATCTCCCTTCCCCCAACTTGAGATGTAAAATAGCCTCATTATATAAAAATAAACTCATATAGAAAGGTGAGATAGAAATGCACGAGTTTATAAATGATACCCGTTTACAAACATCATAAATCTGTCAAGACATCACCAGCTGCATCCTACCACTATGCTATAAGACATATAAGCTGATTTATGATTTACGATCAACTATAAACAAACTAATACTAATAAACGCTTGCTTGCATGCTATTTATTCTGCTTTTTTATGCAAGACAAGGATGCAATGAAAAGTAAATTACGATACAAACATATATATACATGAGAATCCCTCCACTTGAGATCAACTATCTTCTAAACCTGACTTTTCTTCAAATACCCTCTATCTTAACCCGCGACTTTCACTAGTGAAACCAAAGTAACCCAACAACTCCCCGATCATGGACTAAAGAAACTATAGGGTAGGTTAGGTGTAAGGTGAAACGAAACAACATATATTAGGTTTAACACAAGGAATGGCTCAACAGGTTTTACTAGGGGTATCTTGCACTAAAGATGAGTGTAACACAAGGAATGGCTCAACATGTTTTACTAGGGGTATCTTGCACTAAAGATTAGTGCAACAAAAGGTTTAACAAGGGGATTGACTAATCAATGTGAAAAGTCAACATACACAATACATAAATAGGCTATTTGGGGTTAATCCTAAAATTTGCCTTTTATCCTAGCTACATCGATTACATGTAAAACCCCGTATTTAAGGTCACTACTAATTTTAATCTCATAATTATTTTTATAAATTGAGACCTTACCTTTATATTTTAGTCGGTTTTTAATAAAATCATTCAATTTAAATAATCATGAATCTACAATTTAAATTTACCCGTTTTATCGATCGAGAAATCAACGAATGTCATAATTTAGCCATGAGAGCTTATTTAATTTATTTTAATTTATTTTTTACTTTTATTTGTGTTTTGGCCGAAACCGAGTCAAATTGGGTTTTATAGATCATTTGGCTTAAAAACAATACAAATTACATAAGGTTTAATAGTGTATTAGTTAAACAAAAAAAATATAAGCCCAAGTACCCCTCCCCCTCTATAACCGGCTACATAAGCCCATAAACATAACATACCATTCTTATTTTATAAATGATCGATACAAACAAGGTAAGGCTTCCCTATTTATATCACATCATCCCTAAATTATTGTCCCATAACTCGCATACTAGAAAAAAACAAAAAAACACATTGAATCCCTCTCTTCTCTTTGTCGAACATAGTAAAACCAAAACCACCATTCTCATCATCAAATCCCTACCAAATCTACTCCTTTTAACCTTAAATCATTACTACCATAGACCTTAATCATCCCTCACCAATAAAAATCATCATGCATGGAGTTCATGAGTTCTTGATTTCTTGAAGATTTGAAGTTTTAGTGTTTTGACTTGATTTAAAGCAAGAAGATTATCAAGGGTAATTTATTTAGGGGTATTTTCAAGTTTTATTGAAGTAAAAGTTCATTTTGGGTATGGGTTTTCTCCTTGTAGATTCGGAAGCCCCTACACACCCACCTAAGGGTTGTGTTTGATCCTTTTCTTGCTTCTATTTTGTGTTGTAAGTCTCCTCTAAAAACCCTAAATTGTTGTCTAATTTTTATCGAGATGCATGTGCTTGATTTTGATTCTTTTGAGGCATGCATGTTCTTGATCTTATGATCTTTGGTTTGTTATAAAAATTTATGTTATGAAGTATGAGATATGTTTAGGAGATGTGTAGTAGCATTGCATGAGGGTTGATTGTGTTTTGTATGAGTTTAAAATAGGTTCGGATGGATTTCATAGGACTGTTTTAAATCAGTAGCAGAAACGTATGTTTTCTCAAATATTTTTGGCCTGGAGCCTGTGATTAAATTATATGATTGAATAGGTATAGTTCTTATCATCATGTGATAGTTGGATGGTCAACCAATTCCTCCGGATGAGGAAGTAATGGTCAATATACGAAAATAGGTCAAGTCTGGACCTTTGATTATAAAACGTGTTAATCTCCAGGTTTTTGAACCAAAAGTTTGAGTTTTAAATTATGGGTCAGTACTAGACATCTTAGAGAAGCTCCAACAATTGGCATCACACTCATTGCTATTATATATTAGGATTTATGGTCTTTTTCGTAAGGAGTAGCAATTCAGTCAACTTTTTGTTTTGACTTACGGTTAGTAAAAATACATTTCCCGTAGATTGGTAAATGGTTTGATTGATTAGCTTAAAGTTTTGAAAATTATACTTCAAGTGCTTTCCATGAGTGAAAGCCATGTGTTTGTACAATTTATAGATTAGGAGATACAAGTCCATGAACTTGAGTCAATTCCAGAATTTTAGTTTTTACGTCTTGGCTAAAAATTGTAAATGCATAGATAACCATATCTAAAATTTGAAATTAGATGGCAAAACTTGGTAGATGTTTAAATACATATAATATCAGGTCACACACCAATTCGGGAGTAAAAATACCTTAGTTTAGTCTAGGTGCAATGTTGTGCATATCTTAGGAACATATCCTATACTCGTCAAATTTTTCTTACGTATTGTTTTTACTTATATATTATACTAAGTCGCATCATGTATTTTAGGTGGTACGTGATGGTTCTTCTCTCATTCAAGACTTATTGTATTTCTGGTCTCTTTGATATCACGGTGAGTTCATAGCCTCGCTTTTCAAATATTTTTCTAATACCCCGCTAGGGAGATGCATGCTAGTTTTATAAAACGAACACAAGTAGGTTTTTCTTGTATGCTTGGACCTGTATGTAAAGATCTTGTTTCTTGAGTAGCTTTCGTCATAAGACCCCAATCGTGAGCCGTCAACTACCTGTAATGGGTAGCCGGTCATACAATTAATAGCGCTATAGGCTTGACAACCCGATCTGGTTTTTGGGGTTTGGATCCGAATAGTGAGCACTCCCAATGTATGGACATATTTTATGGAGATTTGTAGTAGGTATATGACGAAATACCTAACCTGGGGGCATTCATTGAATTATCATTATTATTATTTTATATGGAATTTCGTCAATGGGATCGGTGGCACGAGCTCAATGCAACTGTTGGTTAATAGCTTGTCTGGCCCACAAGTTTATATGATGCTTATGAATATATAATGCTTGTGTTCAACTCTTTATCACTTATAAAACCTATGAATCCACTCAACTTCGTTTTGACTTTTTAGCATGTCTATCTCAGGTAATTGAAGTCCGGAGGTTTGGAGGAAATAAAAAGGAGGATTTGCGCTAGATTTTGTTTATCAAATATTAAAAATTGACTCCTTTGCTCAAAAACAAGTTTGGTTGTAATGGATAACTTTTCATGTTTCTTTTGGGTAACGTTCATAGGACATCTTGTTGAAGCTTAAATTAGTAATATGACGCATGTTGATTTTAAAACGTCTCTTTTTGAGTCATTCTTTATATTTTTGTGACTATTATGCTATGAATTTTACACCCAAATATTGGTTCCGCTGCGAGTAAATTTGGGGGTGTTAAAGATTGGTATCAAGAGCCATAAGTTATAGAGAACTAGGTCATTTTCAAAACCTAAACTATAACTTTATTTTCAAATTTTAGCGCGCAAACTCCTCGCGATGCCAGCCAAGTCGTTCTTGCAATTACGTTTCTAGCATTATATATTGTGGGTGTATTATCACTAAGTATTTATTAATAAATACTATGATATATATATCAAGATATATATTGATTATTAAACTTTACATATTAAAGTTTTCATCATACTTTTTTACTGCTTAAATAAACTCATTATTAAATTTATCATATCATGCAGTGGTTCACCGTATAGTTGCATAAAATTTAAATATGTAGTGACCTTATACACTTACTTTCACACCGTGTCCATGCACGTATGCTGCCCGACTTCTTCTGCTCATTTTTCTGAGCGTTATTTTTTATCTAATATAGATATGTAATGACCGATTACATATACTCGTTCGATTTGAACCGACTATTTTTACCTGAATTACTTTTATCGGTTGTGCGAACTTTCGCGGTACCATTATTTGGGATTTTGTAAATGTTTTAATCGATGAGAATTTTTTGAGTATCGTTTTACTACCCATGTGTGTTACTTTCATCGTTTAGCTCCTTTAAGCTATCCATATAGATATCCAATTTGCTTTTTGATCATTTGTACTTATTTACGAGAAATGTCTTGGGAAATAGTCTAATGACCATTGTGTAACTCAATGTGTCCTCGAAAAAGACTAGTGGCCATCGTGTAAGTCGCAACATCTTGGATGAAATTTTGAAATCATATCAAATTATATTGTGGATTTTCACAATCTTTTCGTTGACCCTTTTATGTCACCGTTTTACACGACATTTGAACATTGTTCTAATTTGTTTATTTCATTGGCCATTCTACTTCCGACTCCGAATTGTAACATTCGTTTATACCCCGGAAACGCCATAGTCATCTTATAACTAATCGTCTAGAACGTGGCGGTTGATTGGAATACGATTTTACACGTATAAATTTTTAGCATTCTTTTTCATAAAAACCTCCCCGTTTCAGAAGCGCGACTCATTAATGTTTCGTTCTTTTTCCCCGGTACATATTGTGATTTTGAAGAATCGTACCGCCAAGGAGACTTTCATATCTTGCATATTGGATTCTATGTCAAGGACGTCATACACCGTTTTACTTTCTATTTGTGTTGTTGGTATTCTCGAAGCATTTTTTTAATGCTATTTTTACTTGCCCATTAGTATAATTTAGTTTTCGTTGCTTTGGAATCCATAAGACATGTGTGTATATAAGTTGTGATCATTTAAAAAGTGTTGGTATAATATCTTAGATGATGGAGAGTAGGATTGGCGTAGTATTTGATAATTTTGAGGAATTTGGTTGAAATTTTGTGGTATGTCGAAAAATATATTTTATGAATAAAATTAAAATGTGCTTTAAGGATGTTGTTAAAGTCTTTTATAAAAGTTAGGTTTAAAAATATGTTAGTACTTGTTAAGACGGTCGTTTTTATATAAAATTCGACCCATAACTCCCAAAAACAAAGTTTTTATGGTCAAAAGAAGTTTAGAAAAAGTTTCGCAAAAATTCAGCTCAGAAGATAAATAATAGCTTGCTGACAGAATCGTAAATGGGCGTTTCTATCATTTTCTGTATCATTTTGGGTCTCGGCTAAAACACGAAAGTTGTCCGGAATATCGTTTTGCATATAATGGCGTGAAATTTGGTCTAAAAGTGCATAAAAGTGTGGTTTTTACTCAAAACGCAGGTCTGCGTTTTAGTTTAGAAAAATTCAGCAACTGTAGGGAAAAGTGGCTGATACAGTTTTTAACTTGAGATTCGGGCACTTTCTGGTCCGAACCGGCCTTCCGTTAAAACATAAAAGTTGTTTAGTTTGACGTTTTCTACCAAAGTCCAGAGTTTTAGTCTAAAAATAATAGACGATAGGAAAACATTGGAGTGAAAGTTAGCGAATTATCATTTTGGAAAAATTTGAGTAGTTGCTGAATTTTGTTAAAAAGTGAGGTTTTGAGCGTTTTAGTGTCCGTTTGTGTTTGCAAAACGTTAACGAATATTATTAGATGATTAATAAATTATTGGGTGCGTCCAGTCACGTTTAAAAATAGTAAGTCTAAATTCGGAAACTCTATATATGTAAGCATAACGTGGAAACAAGGGTAAGTATATAGATAATAGGTGTGTCGGTATTAGCGGGAAACTTAATATTTTATTAGGCAATACAAATATCTTCGAATATCCGAATGTTCCAGAAATAGTAACTTTCTAAAAATAGTATACTTTCTCAAAAGCATATGGTTGTCAAATAACTTAGGAGGTACACACATTTGGATTCCATTATTCTTTTATATATATATGACTTATGTGTCATTTTATTTTATCTTCCTTTTTCCTAATTGCGCACCATCGCTTTTGGTCGCGGTTATAATCTTTTGTCTTCATATCCTCCATCGCCATCGATATCATGTACCTCATGAAGATTCCGGCTAAACCCTTTGAAACCCTATCATCTTGTAACCATTTCACCGATTGCTTCATAAACTACTATTTACTACTCTCATGCAAACCACTTGCTATTTTATAAGTCATTGTAATGTCACCTTATAAATTTAATTTGCTATTGTTTTACGAGTCACTTTACTCAGGTCTTACAAAATATTTGTTATCGCAAAAAAAAATAATTTTTTTTTAGCAATGTACTTTACTTCCACATTAATAACTGTTTCAAAAATTATTTTAAGTTCTATATTAAAAATAGTATGGTTTATACATTTAAATATAAGAAACATAACACAAGTTTGACGAAACTGAGCATTGCATTGCTATTCCTAAATTATACATAGCCGTGCACCTATGTATAATTTAGAAGGAGCCATGCAAGGCTAAATAGTAGTCACCTTAAGATCTTGATAAAGATCAACTTTTTACCCGTAGTTCTGAAAAACAAGATTTTTGTGTGTTATGCAAGTAGTACAAATTTGGGGGCATCCGCATATGTACCCTTATCTTTTCTCGAACGAATTCTCCATATGCGGGTACGTTCTGACTTAACAACCGTCGTTCTAATTTTCCTTTCATTTCTCTCCATTATGGAAATTCTTTAGACCGCTCGTCTAATTATCGGCCATTGATACCGGACTTAGAGGTTCTGACGTTTCTATGCTTTCTTCTCGACCCACCTTCTTTGAGTAACGTTGGTAGATCTCCGAGATGCCTCCGAATGTGAATAATGAATTATGAAAGAATGGGTTTACGTACATCCGTTATGATGTTCGCCTTTCTTTTGACTCGAAATTCGTTCGTGTGGACCACACGTTGACTTCGCTCTTCAATTGCTAACTTTGTCTCTTACTTCCTTTTATTCGAGAATTGTTGTATGGATTTTCTTTTTCGGTTGTGTATCGACCGCCGCGAACTTAATGTGCTGACCGTGACCGTCTTACGAATTGACGACTTGATAAGTTCCTTGTTTCCTATTGTCTTATCGCCAACACTTATATTCTATCCTTTCCTTTAAGGACCCTCACGACATTCAATTCGTTCCCTCATACCATTGCTTACACATTAGGTGATTACTATCACTTGTTCTATCTTCGTTGCTATCTTGTTACTTTGTCAAAACCCCGAGCACAAAATGCATTAAGCACCTCCATGGGCTTGTATAAAATTTTTATGAATCTTTATGAAAATTTTACAAATATTTCACAAGTGTTTAAATTACCAAAATGACCTTCTCAAGTTAAAGAGTCGATTCTAACCACCCTTTTTTGTAAAAACCATAACTAATATTTATAATAACACAATGCCCTATATTTCAAATCACTTGTTTTATACATCATATTTTAATCACGCCTTAATGATATGAACGATTTAAACTTCGTTTCCACAAATGATTCCTAAAGATTTGAAAATAGACCTTCTACGATCACAACCATAAACCCGAGTTTCAACAAATTTTTATGCATGCATTCATTTCAAAAATCTTCAAAACGACCAAAAATGATTCTTGAATCTATTTTACCTCTAATATGAACACCATTTTTATCAAGAAAGATTAGTTTAAAATTCTCGTTATTAGTGATTTTTTTTTTCGAATCACCAAAACCTTGATAAATCCATATAATCATATTGCATCATTTTAAAGGTATTCTAACATTTTAACACCATAACTGAATGAACCTTACGTTTTCATAAGTGCCTCGCGGATGTGAACCTAGTTATTCCACTTGAAGAAATTCAATTGGATGATAAATTGCACTTCATCGAAGAACTGGTAGAAATTATGGATCGTGAAGTAAAGCAACTGAAGCAGTGCCGGATTCCTATTGTTAAGGTTTGTTGGAACTCGTTGAGAGGTCCGGAATTTACATGGGAAATGGAAGACTATTTCATCAGGAAGTATCCGCATCTATTCCCGATCAAGAAGCGAAGGCATGGCGACAATCGAGCGTCGGGACGTCCCTCTCGTAAAGAGGGGAGGATGTAAAACCCCGTATTTAAGGTCACTACTAATTATAATATCATAATTATTTTTATAAATTGAGACCTTACCTTTATATTTTAGTCGGTTTTTAATAAAATAGTTCAATTTAAATAATCATGAATCTACAATTTAAATTTACCCGTTTTATCGATCGAGAAATCAACGAATGTCATAAATTAGCCATGAGAGCTTATTTAATTTAGTTTAATTAATTTTCGACTTTTATTTGTGTTTTGGCCGAAACCGAGTCAAATTGGGTTTTATAGATCATTAGGCTTAAAAACAATACAAACTACATAAGGTTTAATAGTGTATTAGTTAAACAAAAAAATATAAGCCCAAGTACCCCTCCCCCTCTATAACTGGCTACATAAGCCCATAATCATAACATACCATTCTTATTTTATTAACGATCGATACAAATAAGGTAAGGCTTCCCTATTTATATCAGATCATCCCTAAATTGTTGTCCCATAACTCGCATACTAGAAAAAACACACATTGAATCCCTTTCTTCTCTTTGTCGAACACAGTAACACCAAAACCACCATTCTCATCATCAAATCTCCACTAAATCTACTCCTTTTAACCTTAAATCATTACTACGATAAACCTTAATCATCCCTCACCAATAAAAATCATCATGCATGGAGTTCATGAGTTCTTAATTTCTTGAAGATTTAAAGTTTTAGGGTTTTGATTTGATTTAAAGCTAGAAGATTATCAAGGGTAATTTATTTGGGGGTATTTTCATGTTTTATTGAAGTAAAAGTTCATTTTGGGTTTGGGTTTTCTCCTTTTGGATTCGGCAGCCCCTACACACCCACCTAAGGGTTGTGGTTGATCCTTTTTTTGCTTCTATTTTGTGTTGTAATTCTCCTCTAAAAACCCTAAATTATTGTCTAATTTTTTTTGAGATGCATGTGCTTGATTTTGATTCTTTTGAGGCATGCATGTTCTTGATCTTATGATCTTTGGTTTGTTATAAAAATTTATGTTATGAAGTATGGGATATGTTTAGGAGATGTGTAGTTGCATTGCATGAGGGTTGATTATGTTTTGGATGAGTTTAAAATAGGTTCGGATGGATTTCATAGGACTATTTTAAATCAGTAGCAGAAACGTATGTTTTCTCAAACATTTTTGGCCTGGATCCTGTGAAATTATATGATTGAATAGGTATAGGTCTTAGCATCATGTTATAGTTGGATGGTCAACCAATTCCTCCGGATAAGGAAGTTATGGTCAAAATACGAAAATAGGTCAAGTCCGGACCTTTGATTAGAAAACGTGTTAATCTCCAAGTGTTTGAACTAAAAGTTTGAGTTTTAAAGCATGGGTCTATACTAGACATCTTAGGGAAGCTCTAACATTTAGCCTCACATTCATTGCTATTATTTATGGTCTTTTCCGTAAGGAGTAGAAATTCAGTCACCTTTCTGTTTTGACTTACGGTTAGTAAAAATTCATTTCCTGTGGATTGGTAAATGGTTTAATTTATTGGCTTAAAGTTTTGAAAATTAGACTTCAAGTGCTTTCCAGGAGTGAAAGCCATGTGTTTGTACCATTTATATATTAGGAGATACAATCCATGAACATGAGTCAATTCCAGAATTTCAGTTTTTACGTCTTGGCTAAAAATTGTAAATGCATAGATAACCATATCTAAAATTTGAAATTAGATGGCAAAACTTGGTAGGATGTTTAATTACAAATAAGAGACCAAGGTCACACACCTATTTGTAGTCAAAAATACCCTATTCTATAGTCTAGTGCAAATGTTGTGCATATCTTCAGGAACATATCCTATACTCGTACAAATATTTCGTACATATTGTTTTTACTTCTCATATATTATAACTAAGTCGCGTCACGTATTTTAGGTCGGTCGTGAGGGCTCTCGTCTATCGTTTCAAGACTTCTCTCAATTCATATATTCAGCTTCTTGATCCTCGTCACTTATTCGACTTACGGTGAGTTCATAGCCTCGCTTTTCAAATATTTTTCTTAAACCCCGCGAGGGAGATGCATGCTAGTTTTATAAAACAAACACAAGTAGGTTTTTCTTGTATGCTTGGACCCGTATGTGAAGATCTTGTTGCTTGAGTAGCTTTCGTCATAAGACCCCAATCATGAGCCATCAACTACCTGTGATAGGTAGCCCCTCATGCAATTAATAGCGCTATGGCCTTGACAACCCGGTTCGGTTTTGGGGGTTTGGATCCGAATAGTGAGCACTCCCAATGTACGGACATATTGTATGGAGATTTGTAGTAGGTATATGACGAAATACCTAACCTGGGGGCATTCATTGAATTATCATTATTATTATTTGTATATGGAATTTCATTAATGCGATCGGTGGCACGAGCTCAATGCAACTGTTGGTTAATAGCTTGTCTGGCCCACAAGTTTATATGATCCTTATGAATATTATAATGCTTACTGGTATAAAAAGTGGTAATGGTTACTCCAAAAATGTGTGACAATATGCATATAGTCACACACGTTTTTTTTGGTGTTTGTCATCAAAGATCGTGCCACCGTAGGTGTCCTACGATGACATTGTTGAGTTCGTGGCCTTTTTCATTGAAAAAGAGTGACCAAAGCCTGAATATGTGTGACAAATTAGGCACAAGTTTTGTTGGATTAATTAGTATTAGTGACCGTAAACACTTTATAGTCACACAAATGATTTTTGAGAGTAACTATTGTTCGTCCTTTGGCCACATGAATATATAATAAATGTGACGTTTGTGATGATTTAGTCACACAACAGGTGTTGTTTTTTTTGAGCTAGTCACATATAATTTAAAAAAAAGTGGCCAAAAGTGTTATAAGTGTGACCATATGGTTTTCAAAATCAAGTAAATGTGTATTTTATGTGACTATTGTTCATCCAATGGTCGCACGAATTATAATTTTGTGTGGCGTTTTTTAATATTTAGTCACACAACAAAAAATATGGAAGTGTAGGGAATCGAACCCCGTGCCTCTCTCATGCAATGCGAGCGCTCTACCATATGAGCTACACTCCCATTTGACAATTGAAGTCAAGGTGAAAATGCAACCAGGACCTAAACCTAATGTGCAAACAGCAAGCATAATGATGAACGCATAGACTGTCATACCTAGTGATATACACGAACCATGGCAGCATTAAATCACAACATGCAATACCATTCCTTGTGCCAAACGGTTTTAACTTTTATACTATTTTAATATTATAACAGTACTAATATACTCGGCAGTATTAACATCCTATTCTTCTAACAATATTAAACGTAGCTTGGTAGCACTAACCTTCAATGCTCGAACAGTAGTAATAACATCCACTGTACCACAAGTCATTATGCAGTATACAAGGACATCCTTCTCTTGTCCTATACGATATGCACGGTCTACACTTTGATCGTCTGCAAACGATTTGAAAAGATATAAATGTCAGTAAAAATGCAATTTTATATACAAGATTCATCATATCTTAGTGAAACGGCAACCTTGGGTTCCAAGTTGGATCAACCAGTATAACACGATCAGCCTTGGTAAGGGTAAGTCTGAAACCACCAACTTGAAAATTCTGTTAAAAAAGTCATGTCATTTTGTGTCGAATAAAATAAAATAACTGGTTTAGTAAGACAAAAATACTGACATTGATACTCTTTGATCTCCTAGCATTGTGGTAGTACCATCAATCTGCAAGAACTTGTAGCCTCGGGTGTTTATCATTTCCTAACCACAAAAGAAAAACAAATAGAATTTAAGGAAAGCAAATACATATCTGCATATAAGATCTATAAAATGAAGTAAGAAGTGAAAAGACCGGTTAGTCAGGTTTGTTGGGTAATGACAGTTTTTTGTTCAGGTCAATAGAAACACTTTTTGCACATCACAGTTAGATCTTAATATGGTGAGTAGATACTGATTAGTTAATTACAAATATTTAAACGATAATGTATTTTTTGCAATAGCGCTTTAGGAAGTCTCGTGTATCAAATATATAGAATGTGTGTAACTTTTGACCCCCTATTCAACCTTTTAGAGATTAAAAGTAGCCCCAAAACAGATTAATTTCCAAAACAAATTACAAGATTTGGAACAAACCTGGATAAATTATGCATTCTGCGAGTTTGAGCAAAGATAAGAACATTATGACCTTCTGGAATCAATTTATCCTGTTGAAAATATGAAAAGTTACATATCAGACTTGCTACTATGAAACATAGCCTGTTTAACTGATTATGTAATGTTCTAACCAGTAAAGAAGCTATAAAGGAGATCTTGCATGAAAGAACATCGTGTTTTTCATCTTTGTATATGTCTGTAGTCTCTGCTATTTTTTCGATAACACTGTGATCTATTTGATTTAGATCCAAGTATGTTCCTTCTGAAACATCATCAGCTTCTCTTTTTGTTAAGAGCAGTTGGATGGAAACAGTATCTTTTTTAATATATGTTTTAAATACACAAAAGATGTATAGTTAATCATATAACCGAGCCAATAATACAATAGTTACGGGATCTAAAACAAAAAATATTAGATTAAATAAGAGATTATGTATCTCATAAATGATTACTCATATAAACAAATAATATCGTAAGAGCAACTAGACAAGAACCACCAAATGCTGATTGAACAATTTCACTTTTCAAAATGCCTTCGTATACTTGCCGCTGCAACCAAAAGAGATTATATTTTAGAAAACATATGCTGAAGTTAAACAAATCATAAAACCATTTCTTATTACTCTTATATGGGTGAATGTTTATTAACAGTACTTGGAAACTGGATAATTTTAACCATGCAATGATCTCGTTCTTTTTAGAAAGCTTAGCTGTATTTGAACCATCATCTCCACGAAATACCTCATCTTTTAGACGGCGGAGGAAATAAGGCTGGATACATTCTCTGAGTTCCTGTTTACAATTAAAAATAAGAGTTGGCATGATATAACAGAAGACAAAGTAGTAGCCTAATATGTGTGAAATACACATATCCGTTTATACCTAAAATAGCCCAATTAAACCCAAAACAGACTAAAAATGGCAAAAATATACTTGTTTTTGTGTTTTGTGTGTGCAGGTACGGATATATCAAAAATTACAAGAAAACGATCAAAATCGAGCAAACACGGACACGATAAACGGAAGAGCACAAGAGAAGCCAAAGATTCAAAGCCAAAGCCAGAAAAAGTCAAGCTTCAGTCAAAAGTGGTCAAAAAGTCAAAGAAAGTCAAACCTCAGTCAACTTCAGCCAACCATGGGTCAACAAAGTCAACTCACTAGAAGACAAAACCTCAAATATTCCATTTTAGTCCCTCAAGTTTCAAAAGTTACACAAATGACCCTTAAACCCTAAGTGGGCCCCTAAACCCTTAAAAAAACCTTACCCGGATACCAAGCCCATAACCAAAAGCCCAATTCCCTTTTATAAAACCACAAGGACTATTTCTGCCTTTTATAATAGTTGTTTTACACTACACCTTTGATAAACACAACCACAGGGACTGAAAGTGCAAATAGCCCAAAGTTCAAATGTTTTTTACCTGTTTTACAGTTAAAATGGGCGCGAAGAAATGGATACTATTCATTCATCCCCTCCGATTCACCATCAGTAAAAAACAAAGGGCTTCTCAAAATTGAAGGGTACAAACGACTATTCAAGTGAAGTACAACATGACACCAGGGTTAATTACGTCAAATCAAGAGCTCCTATTGGCTAACACAAGCAAAGAAGCCACGTGGCTATGGCAAGAAGCACAAGAGAAGCTGGATTTTGCACTCAGTACTCTCACACAACAAACACAAGGCCTCACAACGGATTGCCACGCTGGCAATCCGTGTGATCCCAAGGAGAGATCCAACGGCTCAAAATCACTACCAAATGATTGAAGAAATGGATGGTGATGATTGAAAGGAGCGTGTGATGCAAGGCAGCCTAGAAGCTTCCCTGGATGACTATAAATAGGCACTCATATCACACACAGAGGGAGGAGTTAGTTTTTAAAAAATTTCATTAACTTAATTTTGTTTTTAGTTTAAATTCCTTGTAATCTCCTTTTAAAATCATGTAATCACGTTTTTTTTAGTTAATGAAATTTATGTTTTGCCTTTAAATAATATGTCTCAATTACTTACAAAGTTTTCAATTAAGCTTAAATCTCTTATACTCTTACTCATAAGCTCTCACAAGCTCATAATAAGCTCAAGAGCTCCCATAAGTCTTTAAGCTTATGATTAAGCTTAACTCAGTTTTAATCATACTTAGATCTAATAAACCAGTTTAAGTTCCTTAACTTTTGGAAGGGAGACCTATCATGGAAGGGTCTCCAAGGATTATTACTAGCTTATTGTAAATAAGCCAGAGCTAGCCATTTATGCCTTTGTTAAGCTAAGGCTCAAGTAAGTCTCTCTTTTACTTTATGTTCTTAGATTCCTAGCTTAAATTTTGCATATCTGCTTATTAGCTTATAATTTGTGCTTATTTGATTCTTAGTTGCTTATTTGAGTTTAATTTGATCTTTTTTTGTTTATTTTTATTTGTTTTAACATAAATCATAGTGTTCTTAAGATTCTGTCATAAAACATACAACAAGCTAAAAATAAGTAAGCTTAGCCTAGATTCTTAGATTTAGCTTAAGTAGGTTGCTAAATTAAGTTTGATAAGTTAGTCATAAGCTATTTCTCATCTGGTAATTGGGACTTGTAAGCTAGTTTTCAAAATCAAAAGCTATTTCAAAAAAACTGTCAATTCTAAAAGGAGTGTTTGGCATAACTCACTTTGACCTTCAAAAGTCAAAGTAAGCCTTGCAAATTGTTTGAGTTAGTTTGGTTAACATTTTAAACTAATAGAAAAGAAGTTTTCAGAGGTTAGTTTTCAAAAATAAAAAAGTTAGGGATTAGTTTGTATGTCTCAGCACCAGGGTACTTTGTTGCTTAAGTATTGATTGCTTAATATGATTCAAGCTCTTGTGAGCTTTAGTACTTGTTTGTTTTGAGTTTCAACACACTCAATAAGAGTGTTAAGTGCAGGTTTAACCTCAGTAGGTGCCTGCATTTGTGCTTAGCTTTGCAATTTGCATCAGCAGTGGTAACTACCACTGCTGTCATTATTAGGTTTCATTTTAGCTAGGAAACTTAGGTTTAGGTTTTAAAATTCAGTTTGCTCTTAGTTTAGATATAGCTTTAGATAGATTAAGCTTTAGTTTCCAATTTATAGCTCATTTCCTTAGGTACATTTAGTTTTAAAAGTCATTAAAAAGCCTAAAAGATCAAAAACAGTAGGTAGTTTAAGTAGCTTGCTAAATTTAGATTTCTAGCTTGTAAGTTTTGGTTTTATGAATGTTAATAGTAGCTTATAAGTTGCATGTTAGGTGTGCAAAAAGCTCAGCTTATGTTTTGGCTTTTTGAGGAATTGAGCTTTTCTTAACTTTATGCTATTTGTGAATTTTCTTGAGTTTACTCTATTAAGCATTAGATTTAAAGGATTTATTGAGTTTCTGGCTTAATTTGCTTTTCATTTTTAGTTCAAATACATCATAAGCTACACAGGATAGCTTTTAGTTCTTAATTTAAGCTTATATTGAGTTGTGTGCAAGTCTTTTAATCAAAATAAGTTTTTAAGCTCCCAAAGAGCTACTTACTGATTCAACAGCTTTCATAAGCTCTTTGTGAGCTCAATTTTGGTTTTCAGCTTATATTTATTTTATTAAAGTTGCTCAAAAATATGTCCTCTTTAATTTTGTGCTTTTAAATTTCAAAAAAAAAAAGAAGCAAAAAGGGTGCTAACACCCTTCGAACCTGAGACCTCAAGCTTGCAACTCACACGGCTTTCCAACTCTGCTAGTGGGATAATTCATCCACTAGTTCTTTTAGTTTATTAATATAGTCATTTTTCCTTTTCATTTTTTTAATAAGCCGTAGCTTATTCATAAACTTTTTGTGCTTAATCTTTAAGCTGGTTCCTTAGTTTCATTTTTCTTAAGTTCTTTGTTTCTAGTTAGACTTTTTCTGATTTTTTGATAATTTTTCATTAAGTAGAATATTTTTAATCATTTTTCTTAAGTTTTTAATTTCGAAAATTCATAAAAAATAGAAAAAAGTTTCAGAAAATTACAAAAAAATAGTTTTTAGTTTTATAAAAATTAGCTTTAGTTTTACATTAAGAAAAAGCTGTGTTGATGGGGGGGATGGGGGTAGCGGGAGCCGTGGTGGGGGGGTTTGTGTCGGGTATAGTGTGGTGGGGTGGGGTGGTGGGGTGGGAGGGTGAATTTGTGAGATTTTAGGAGGTGGTGTGGGGGGGGGGGTGGCACACTTTACTTTTATTTTTAATTTTAAAAATAGGATTTTAATTTTAAAAATAGTTAAAAATAGTTTTCTAAGTTTTTATGTTAATTTAGACTTTTCTAAGTTTAAAAATCATTTTTCTAATTTTTTTAGGACTTAATTTGCTATTTTTTAGGATTTAATTAGATTAAATTAGTTTTTAATTCATAATAAATTCAAAAATAATCAAAAAAATATTTTTCTTTTTCCTAAAATTTTCTTTTGTCCTATTTTAGGTTTAGAAATTTAGTTTGCAATTTTAAAGTTTAATTTTGACTTATTTGCTTAATTGTCGCGTTTTATTTGTTTCCCGTTAATTGTTTAAGTGTTTAATTGCTTTTAATTGTTCATTTTTAATTGTTGCTATAGATACTCGAAAATATCTTTTCTCTCATTCAAATCATAATCTAAACTAAAGCAAGGATTCAATTTCACAAGTCGTTGAGGAAATGACCCGGGTGATCATTCTTCCCGGTTAAATATACGTATGATATATTATATATATCTTTTATAGTGAGCTTTTCTTAAGGGAGATTTTAGGAAAGCTCTTAATTGCTCTTTTGGTTATATTATTGTATATTTTATAGTGTATTAAAACTACTATCATAGCCACAACCAAACACTTCCACATATTAAAACTGTAATAATCAGCAAAAAGAAGCGAGGTACTTAAGTAAAAATTGAGCAAAATGGTTCTAGGCATTGAAATTGCAGAGTCACAAAAACATAGCAACTATAATGCAATTACATCTATAAAGGCTTAGGCATCGTAATTCATTAACACTATCTAATATACAATTATGCCTTTGAATATAAAAGAATAGTAACTGTCAAATAGCTAAAAACCTGATCAGTATAAAGTAAAATGTGTCATGGCTATGGTATCAATCATGTCAAGAGATTATATTAAGGATATACAGTGCATAATCTACATGAGACTAACCTGTGCAACGGCTGAACCAATGCACTGATCTCTATTAGATGCATTTTTGTCATGTCCACGAAGGATAACCGCCTCATATTGGTCCTTAAAACTAAGAAAAAAATAACAAACATGGCCCAATAACGGTAAGAAAACAGAAGAATTAATAAGCACATTACATTTAGGCGTAAGAAAAACCTCATGTGAGATCGGAATAAAATCCTACCATTTCTTGTCACCTAGAAGCCCTGGACAGGCAAAATTAAACAAAGTCCACAGTTCCTGGATTGCATAACAAAAGGATCAATAAATAGTGGTTTCAAGAATATACAAACGTATTGAGTAAATCGAATATACAATATATATGTCTGACATTAAATATATGTTAACTACAAACTCATACCATTAGGTTCTTATTGATTAGGTGCTAGTCATTATTATGCATGAGCCACATGGTATTGCAACCAACTTTGGAACCTTTTGTTGCATTAGATAATTATGAGATGTCCCGTGAGGTTTTAGTTTTGTTCAAGATAACAAAAGATTCATATGTTAGGAAATGGTTAAGAAAATGATTAACGATTAACTAAAGCATGAAATGCTAATGCATGCAAAATTAACTTGGAGGCATGTTAACAAACTCAAACTGCAAGCACAAGATATACCTCATCAAGAATCATGTAATCCTAGGTCACGACATCATTCTTGTGCTCATTAGATAAAGCATTCGCAATTTTGATAACAAAATCATATGTTGTCAACAGAACACCATTATTCTACAAACCAAACCAATAAAAACCATCATTAAAACACATGTAGGCATCAACTAAATACTTGTAAAAGTTTTACTTATGCAAGCAACTATAATAAATAAAGATGAGTCAAAGACTACCTGAAGTATATGCTGAAGCTCATAATGTCGAGCTTTCGCACAACAAGTCCCATTGTATCTGTAAAGTAAAGAAAGATGTTGATGGTAATTAAACAACTATAAGCAGCTGATGTTAAAAAATGTGGTTAAACAATAGAAAACTAACTCTTTTGTCTTTCCTGCAAGATCAACCACGGCTAGTTCTTGTTTCCAATGGGGCAAAAGTGTCTTTGGAGCGACGACCAATACCCTCTTTGTCAAATTTGAGTGGAACAGCCCCGCCAGAAAACTACAAATCTGTAATGACACCATATTTAAAACTTAATTAGTTACAAGTGAAATGAAAATGAATATGGATTTATAGCCCACCCCTTTAGTTTTTGTACAGAGCATTCTCATTTTTTCATAGATATGGCTCATCAATTAAAACCCATTAGCTAAAGTCATTATACCTGCATAGTCTTCCCAAGGCCCATATCGTCACCTAGAATACCACCCTTGCCTTTACAATGAAGAGACCAAAGCCAGTTCAGACCTTCACGCTGATGAGGGTATAACATGGTTGCAATCTTACTAGGTAACTGAAAGTTGAAATTTGGGTTACTAAGAGAAGATGGCACTTCAGCTCCTGACGCAGAGACATTTGTGTCATCCTCCAATGTGAAAACCTTGTTGAAATCATTAACTTTCTGCTGTTTTTCCTCTTCTGTAATCACAAATGAATAATCTAAATTAAAAACCCAAAAACAAAATACTCATACGATACAAAAGTTAGGCGAAAAATGATTACTAGAAGAATGAACTCGATAAACATCAAGTTCACCCAATTTATACATCAAGTTTGCAGTTTTGCACATAAATGGTCAGATCCCTAACATGTATAATGAATGAACTCGATAAACAAATATGCTAATTCACTGTAGTATGAAGTATATGATCTGATCTCGAACTCGATAAACAAATGTACATTGTAAAATAAGAAATTTAGCTAACCTGTAGGAAACATCTGGTTGATATAATCCAAAGTGTTCACCTTCTCCATTACACTTCAATTATTGTTAATTAAACGATCGGAATTTAACCTAATTTCGCTGAATTTAGTGTAAATGAATTGGTTGATCTCTTCGAATATTTTTGGTGATATATGTTGTTGGTTAACGGTGGTGGTGAGTGGTGGCTATTTTGGGTAGTTGATTGGATAAATAGAGATGAGTGGGTTTTGAGATCTAAGAGGGAAATTTTTAGGGTTTGAGATTTTGGGGAAAATTGTTAGCGGGAACAATGAGAGGGAGAAGGAAGAGCCAAAATGTTTTTGGTATGAAAAATAGCCATAAACATAATTTAGATACATTATGATATGATGTGACTATTGTAAAGCCTATAGTCACATGACCATGCTACAATTAAATGCGACTATACACATTAGGTTTTGGCAATCAAACGCACACTAAACTTTAGACACACATATTAACTTGCGTGACCATATGTATCAAATTTTAGTTACACTTAATCATGTATGTATATGGTTTAGTGTGACCGTATATGACATTTGGTCACACTGTTCAAGTGTGTGACATATATTTATATATTTGTCACTTTTAAATATATATATCGTGACTAATGCTTCAAACTTACTTTTTAGTTGTCACACATTTCAAATTCATATGTGGCTAAATATTCAGCAAAAAATAGCATTCACTTTTAAATAATGTGTGACAAACTTGACTATATGATTTAGCCACATACACAATTACTTCATGTGACCATATATAGATTTTGGTCACACTGTTCAATTGTGTGACATATATTTGTCACATATGTATATATAGTGTGACTAATGTTTCAAACTTATTTGTATCTGTCACACGTCCCAAATTATAAGTGACTAAATAATCAACAAAAAATTACCAGTTAAGTCTAGTCACATAAATATTCAAATGTGTGACAATGAAATTCTGAAATGGTCACACAAAATGAGTTCAAGTGTGGTTGTTTATTTTATCCTAGTACATTTAGTCACATAAATATCTGACTGTGTGGCCGTTCAAAAAACAGCATGTGTGACGAAATCCAGTTTTTGTACCAGTGTACATGTTAGAAATATTTGTATTGTTCTAACTCGTTTTTGTAGCCAAGAAACCATAGCTCGATTCCTTGGTGCCCTCGAACGAGGGGGAGCACACATCAAGGGGGAGCATTTGTTCTGTCGATTTTACTAACAATTCTCGACGATGCCTTTTTGATTCTACAAAAAGGGGAAGAAATGACATGAAACTCACTAAATACTTGTTTAAAAATAATTTTACATTTAATGAGTTTAAATTTTGTAATCATCAAAAAGAGGGAGATTGTTGATAAAATATAATGCCTAAAAACATTACTAATATTTTTTCACATCTTTACGTTTTGATAATCACAAAATATAAAAACGTTCAACGTAAACAAGTAATTAGTAGTAAATTCTCATTTCAACAAATACATCACTTAAAGGTATGAATAAATAAATGCTTAATGCATTTTATGATCAAAGGAAATTTTTATTCAACCTCACACTTTTATAAAATATTGTAAACATTTTATAAACATTACAAAATATTTTCTACAATTAAAAGAAATGTTTTATTCAAAATAAACATTTTGAAATTCAAATTTTCGGACCTAAAACGGCTAGAAAAGCTCTAGAAAATTCCCCCTACACAAAAGACAAACTGGGGAAGCCCCAGTCTAGGGCGGCCCCCTTAAATACACAGTCGCCCCCCTTAAAATTAAGGGGACCACCCACCTATTTAAGGGGATCGGCCCTAGGTAGACGCTCCCTCAGTTTGTCCTATAAATACTGGACTTTTTCCCACAATTTTCTCACCTTTTGCACGCATTCTTTCTGTTCTAATACAACCCACACATCTCATCAAAATCCTTTGATCATTTAATCATAAAGCTTAGTTTCCAAGTGATCCAAGCTTAATTCCTCAAGTGCAAGAGAAGAATACTTCCATCCTCAAGTGCAAGAGAAGAATACTTCCATCCTCAAGTGAAGAAGTATTACACCTTTTTGTGTTGTTGCAATTTTATTGCATCCATATCATAACTTGTAAATCTTGTGTATATCTTGTATTTAAGTTTAGTAGCTAGATCTTGGCGATCTTTATAAGTATAGATAGATCGTGGTGATCTTACCAAGTAGTGTTAGTTAGTTGTGGCATAAGTAGTGTGGTGAAGTCAAGTCGTAAAGTTATGAGGAAGTCTTGAAGTTGTGAAGAAGTTGCGAAGTCGTGAAGTTGTGTTGTGATAGATTGGTTCTAGCTAAGATTAGAACTCGACATTTAGATTTGTGTCGTAAATCGGTGTAAGCAACGTTGTGTACGGTTTTCTCCGCCATAAGGGAGCTTATTGACATAGTGAAGAAAACTCTCGAGTTAGGTGCTCGGGGAGTGGAGTAGGGCGAAGAGGTGCTTCGTTACCGAACCACTATAAATCCTCGCGTTGTGGTTTGATTGTTCTTACTATTATCTCTTGTCTTACATTATCTCCTCATACTATCATATCAATTGTTTAGATAAATATATTGTTCATATTGTGCAAGTGTTGAGTTCACATAAATTCAAATCTAGAATTTTTTACAAACACTTCAAAACCCTTAATTAAAAAGCGATAAACTTTTCAACCCCCCCTTCTAGTTCTTACAGGGATAACCTCATCTAATTTGGTTTCCGAATTTTGTACAATAGTTGAAAATCACCATTGGTAATAACATGCCTAAGATCTAGATCTTTTGATTGAACATATGTCTCGAATCTATTTTTCCAATAAATAAAACTACCGCTTTCAAAGAGTGGTGGTCTTTGCAAAGATTGCCCTTCTTGATATTTGTCAGAATCCATAGATCGATCCAAGCTTTAAAATATAGTATATTTTAAAAATCTTGAGTGACCTTGCTCCTGATACCAATTGTGGAAACTAGAAGGGGAGGGGGGGTTGAATAGTTTACACGTTTGTTTTATGGTTTAAAAGTTTACTTTCAAAAATGTATTGATCCTGGTTATATGTTCAATCAAATCACAATATGAACAAGCAATAACTATCTAAACGAAAACTAAATAACAATAATAATAATGTAAAAGGATAAGGATAAGGAAAGAAATAACCAAACCAAGACACCAAGATTTTATAGTGGTTCGACTATAAAGCATCTCTTCGCCCTACTCCACTCCTTAAGTATCCTACTCGAGATTTTACTATGTCAGCAAGCTCCCTTTAGGCAGAGAAAACCGTTTACACATCGCTTACATTATTTTCTGACACTAAGCTAAATGTCGAGTCCTAATCTTAGCTAGAACCAATCTACCACTTCACAAGATATACACACTCACAAGATCTACACTATCGGATCTACACAATATCCGAATCACACACATACACAAGATAAATACAATAGAGTTTTGGTACTTAGAAGAAAGGAGGATAGATCACTAATTAACACTTTGTTTCTTGACGAATACGAGTATTCTTCTCTTGCACTTGAATGAGAGGGAAGAGATGAGAATAAGAGATTAGATCACTTGAAACAAGATCTAAATATGTTAGTGATCAAGAGTTTTAGTGAAAGAAACAAGGTTTAGAGAGAGAAAGAAAAGACTGAAAAATTTCGTGCAAAGAGGAATGTTTTTTCTGCTAGAAATGGAGCAGTATTTATAGGCAGGGAATCCCAACGGCTCTTTGGGGGCGGTCCTGGTGGTCCTTTATATATAAGGGGGCCGCCGCCTAGACTCCGCTCCTTTTTTGTCTTTTTGTGGGGAAGGTTGTATCTGGTGTAGAAGCTTCCGTTTTGGGGGGAAAATTTGAATTTCAAATTTCAATTTTAAATTTTATGTTTTTAATAAAACTTTTTATTTTAATTAGAAAATATTTTGTAAAAGTATTTAAAAAAAATACTTTTGTAGAATTAAAAGTGA
>BQNB010053489.1:7981-39987 GCA_026074375.1 Tanacetum coccineum | reverse complement strand
TAAGCATTCGCGGATCCTTTTATTGGGGATTTTAAATTTGCGAAGAACGAAAAATGATAGTGTTATTTACAAGTAGGATGCTAAGCAAGGATTATTTATCTTAAAAGCTTATAAGTGTAACTTGTCGTTTTTTCTCCCAGAAGCTCTTAACCTGACTAATAAACGTGCTTAATTTTGCTTTAACTTTAAACCGACATTTTCTAAAAAGAAGCTCTTTTGGAAACGAAAATATTCATCTTAGTTCAGCTTTATACTTGAGTTTCTAAAACGAAATTTTCTCTATTACGGAAAATATGTTGCAAAAAAATAATAATAAAATTTTTTTTAAAAAAAATGATGAAAAAAATAAAGTGTGGGCTGATAAAGGTTTACTGCATCTTGCCGGCTCACAACCGATGTTGCAGTCTTCAAAACAAGGCCCATAGTGAGATAATAAATGCCAAAGTGCATTAGTAAGTGTTATCAATAAGAAACCGTCGTCAGACTAAGTCACTACATCTTGTCGGAGGCGTGGCCGATGTTGTAGTCATGTAAATGATGACGGTAGTATAGTATATAGCAATAAATGAAAATTTAATGGTTAAGATTTCTTTTTCTAAACTCAAGTATAATTTTGAACAAAAAATAACTTGCTTTAAGACTTCAAAAGTTGTTGGTTGCCGTCGGTAGATTATTTCAATTAAGTATTCTCCATGGGGTGTCAAAAACCTAGGCACTTAGCTGATGAGGCTGGGACGTTCCAAGAAGAAAGGCCGCTACATGGAATAGTCGCACCAATGAGATTATTACATTTTTTATGTTTGCGTGCTTTGAGTAGTATTGATTATTTAGCGGTAAATCTAAGAAATTCAGCCTAAAAGGGTGGAGTATCCCGCTATTACATTGCGAACATTCTCCTGTGGGGTCTCAACCTGATAACCTAAGTCGAACTCGGCTGGGATCTATCGAGAATATGCTGGTTGGTGGGTGATCTAGTCTTTTCCCCAGATTTCTTCAGAAATATCGTTATGCACATAAACTATACTACTTTCTAAAATGGTCGATCTAAAGTTAACTTAAAATTAAGCACAATCACTCTAATTGAATAATTGTTGGGAGCAAAAAGTTGACAAGTCATAGTTATAAGTAGTGTTAGCATCTTTACTTGCACTTAGCGGTGATTTCGTTTTTACGCTTAGCTTGGGACTAGTGAAAAATCGGGGACGATGAATTTATCAGTCAGGGTATCCGTAGATTATTCTATGGGCGCTTCTCATTCTATGATCCCAGTGTTGATAAAATAAAGGAAGTCAAACATGTTAGTTAAGAAAAGAAAAAGAAAAATACAAAAATATTAGGGATAGTTAGTGTACATATAAAAAAATGGTGAAAACGGGACTTGTCGAAGCTATTGATTCTTTAGTTCCTCCTGACGAACACTTAGCTATCGAGGTTATTAGTCGAGGGGGATCGAGATTCTTAGTTTTTGTAAATGTTTACTTCATAACATTGCGTGAGGACACGGCAATATCTTAGTATGGGGGATTTAATATGTGCTTAATTACACATACATTTTCCATTAAAAAACGGACTTAAATGACCCAAAAACGTATCAAAAATACATTGTATTTGTATGTTTTGCCATCTGTGTTGGTGCAGGAAAACGGATATCACATAAAAAGACGAAAAATATGCCGATATAGGAAATGTGGTGAAGACAAAGGCCAAATCGAAGCCAAAGAGTCAAATCATGTCAAAAAGTGGGATATAGTTTTTCTAAAGGGTCAAATGGCCAAAGTTGAAAAAATTAGCTAAGATGGTTTATAGCTGCCTAAGATGTAGTTTAGTATGCATAAAACATCATTAATCATTTAAAAAAAAGGTTATCATAAAATATAGGTTGCGTTTAGTTGCACAGAAATATACTCACTTTTTCATTTTTGGTTTTCTTGAGAATCGAAGGGTTTTTCTTCTCTAGAAAATAGTTAAGAACTTGGAAAACCCGTTTAGATGGTGTTACATTTTTCATTTTCGAGTGAAAAGATAAGTAGAGAAGGGGATAACGGACTTTTAAGATTTTTAGTTAAAATTTGAGAAATGAGATTTTCATTATTTTAGAAAAATTTCTCAAAAATTTGTAACTAAACGGGTATTTTGTTTTTTCATTTTCCTATGAAAGATTTCCTAAAAAAATAGGGTATTTCTCAGCAACTAAACACACCCATAGTTTCGGTAATCATATTGACCGGTTTTGATCTGCACAAAACTACCAGATCTGACCCAAACATGCCGTGACACGCAACCTAAGATGCCTATATTGCCACCTATATCCCAAAATGTCGAATTGAATTCAGTAGTTAGGGTTCTATAATGAAGTTAGTCTAAGAACTATGTAGACTACTTTAGGTGCTGACACTGTCGTCTACAAGGATTTGTTGGGTAAAACTAGGATCTAGATGTTGGAAAATGGTAGTCGGTTTCGCAAGTTATACGTTAGAAATATGTGAGCCTATTGGGGGCACACGCGTTAAACACATAGAGTATGTTTTACTTCACGACAATAATTAAATAATCGTTATTTACTATTAATTGTTTACTAAAGCATAACTAATATTTAAAATATAAACCTGAGGGACTTAAACGAACAAAACCCGAACCCGAGGGGTGGCCTATTGTAGCCGACTCCTACAAGGTTCAAAAAAAGGGTGTTTGGTTCGGTTATGGAAAAAAGAGGAAGGGGAAAGGAAATTTTAGGTTTCCTTGTCCTACAAGAATTGGGGTAGGGTTATGTGCCTATATAAACACATACCCCTCACCTCATTCTTCATTGAATTCACTCAACAAAATCCGTAAAACCTAAAACTTGTTTCGGTTTCTCTCTCTCTCCCAAATCGGTAAACCGATTCACCCTTTTAAGGGTTTTCGGCTTTTCCTCCCCTCCACCGAATTCAATACCAAAACCCTCAAGGGTTTTTGGTTCACTCACTCTCACTTGGTGCTCGTTTGGCGTCACTCCTAGCTCGACAAGACGTAAACCTAAATTAGGGTTTGTTTGGTTTTCGGTTAACCATAACCGATTTAGGGTTTATACGGTTTATTGGTTTTCAATTACAAGAAGCTCACAAGGTGCGTTTGGTAATTGGTGTATACACGTGGTGTTTGGATCATGAAGGTAGACTAGCAATCAACTCATACTCGTTGACGTGTTTGTGTGAGCAACAGTAGAGGCAGTAATTTAACTGCTACTTGTTTCAAGTTCAAGATCAAGAGGTAAGTAATTATTTACTTTTAATGTTATAATTATTTACTTTATTAAGTGTTAATCTTATGTGCTAAAACTAGATCCATTCCGCTGCGTACTCGTAGCTAAACTGGTTACCTAGTATGTTAAACACAAACAGTGGCATCACGAGTAAACTCGTTTTGGCATTAGGGTTACACTTTTGAATTATATCTTGTCTTGATTGTACACGTCTAGATTTAATTCATATGCTTGATCTGCTGCGCTTAAATTTTGATTTATTGTTTTCTTGCAAATATGGCAAAAATTATGCAAATCCTTGCCATAATTAAATAAAAGTTGTAGATCTAGATCTTGAAAACAATTGATTGCTAATATTGTAAAGAGGAATAAAATTAAACTGTTAATTTAGTAAGATATGTTTCTTTTTATAATAGATTACACTATATATATAAAAGATCTTGATTTTATTTATGGTAACTAAATTTTTTTTTTGGAAACTAGATCTTTTATATATTTAGTCTAATTGTGTTTACTTTTCCGGCCATAAGACCTACTCAATCACTCTTGTGATGAATGGGGCGATCTAGGCACATTGATAAACCTAGTGAGGGTCTTTTGGTTCTTAATTCGGGGAAGGACTCGTTAAAGAACTCGGATTTTATTTGTTGGCTTGTTAATTTTTATGTTATCTTATGTATTTGTCTTAAGATAATTTAAATTGTTTACTGTTTACACGCCTAATATTTATGCAATATGAATCTAATACAATAGTGAAAGATGATATTAAAACTAGTCTATTAATTACACGTTTAAATACTTGTTCATAGTGACCTATTATTTGTTTCGTGCAAAATTCGATTTTGAGAAAATTAATAAGACTTTAAACTATGAAACCTGATTTCAAGAATATTTAAAAAACTGGACGCTTGGACGCTAGGACTCATAGGAAGTTATGGTCATCCACTTGAAAACAACTAAAAGGAAGTTTAAGGCGAATGTGGTCAACACTCATAAAGAAATCTCAAGGTTTTAAAGATTCGTGTGACCTGATCTCTAACTTCCCTTTGTGTGTTCGATTGGAGTTTCGTGAACATGGCATGTCACTACAGTTTCATTACTTAAAGGTTTTTATAATTAGTACTACAAAGTTATTTCCATGACTCTTTATACACACCACTTTTAACACATTTATGTGCATTCCCCTTTTGAAAATTTTAAGTCAATCATCAATCCAGAACACATGCATTTGGTTTAGCCTCTCTGTCAGTACCTCAGGTCATTCCAAATCACATTGGCAATTACGGTTTCACCTAGTCGGACTCTCTCTATTTTTGCACGTTCTTGCTTGGTCGACTTAAATTCGGTTACCTGGTCAGACCTCGGACTTGAGGCATAAGATGAGAACTAAACATGCTCTTGGCATTATTACATGTTTACTAATGTCTTGACCGTTCTCATAAATCTAAGAGTTGCATTAATTGCAATTAACGCTCGTCGCTTACCTCTTGCCCCACTTGTTTTCTCACTAGTCAGACCTCTGGTA
Organism: Tanacetum coccineum; assembly: GCA_026074375.1. NCBI lineage: Eukaryota > Viridiplantae > Streptophyta > Magnoliopsida > Asterales > Asteraceae > Tanacetum > Tanacetum coccineum. The sequence continues at coordinate 35,221 of BQNB010053489.1, read as the reverse complement.
ACTGAGTGGGAGGTCAAGTTGGATCTTAGTCTTGATTAGTAAATTAATTGGGTAGTAAATTCTATTAAGAATTTAATTATCGAAAATACTAATAAATTGATCTTTTTCTAAATTGTAGATGACTACCACCGTAGTAAACAATTTGTTATTCAGTTCGTTGTTTGAAAAACAAAAATTAATTGGAAACAACTTCATGGAATGGTATCGTAATCTTAGGATTGTGCTCTCTACTGAAGACAAGCTACCATTCCTAGAACAGCCAATACCTGCTCTGCCAGTTCCTCCTCAGGGACAAGCAAATCCTCCTGATGTCATAACCACGCATCAAGCTTGGGTTAAGGCTCAGAAGGAAATTTTTAGGCTTTATGGCTTATGACATGGCTTAAGATCCAAAAGACTCTAGCGCTACCTTGTGCATATTGATATGCTCTATGAACTAAAAACGTTGTATGTACACAGGAGATAAGGAGCTGCCTTCAAACGTGCAAGTATTCCAGGCGTACAAACAAGAAGAAGGGAAGTCTGTTAGCTCTTACGTTCTTAAAATTAAGAGCTACATAGACAACTTGGAGCGTCTTGGCCATGCTATGACTCAAAACTTATCTGTCAGCCTTATCTTGGTTTCACTAAGGAAGGAATACGATGGTTTTGTGCAAAATTACAACAGCATGGGGAAGACTATGACTGAGTTGCATGCTATGCTGAAGCTACATGAGAAAACACTGCCTCCAAGAGAAGTTGCACCTGCTCTTCATGCTATAAGAGCAGGAAGGATCAAGAAAAACCAAAAGAAAAAATCGCATAAGGCTGCTAAGGGGAATCAAAGGAAAGGCAAAGCAAAGATGGGTAATGCACTTGTGCCTGTGCCATCTTATGCTCCTAAACCAAAGAATCCTCCAACACCCAAGAAGGATAATCCTGCGAAGGACGCGATCTGCCACCAATGTGGTGAAGTAGGTCGTTAGAGAAGGGATTATCCCATTTATCTTGCCAAGTTGATGAAAAAGAAGAAGCTATCTCAAGTAGCTAGCACTTCAGGTATTTTCACCATAGAACTCTACTCTTTTCCAAGTACATCTTAGGTTTATGATACGGGTTGTGGTACGCATATTTGTATAACTACTCAGAGTCTCATGGGAAGTAGGAAGCTGAAGCCAGGAGCTTTAAGTCTGTATGTGGGCGATGGTCATCATACAACAGTTGAAGCTATTAGAGAATTTCATTTGTGTCTTCCTAGTGGACTTGTTTTAATCTTACACAATTGTCATTATGCTCTCTATATTACATGAGGCATAATTTTAGTTTCACTTTTGTACAAGGATGGTTTTGTTAACCGCTTTGGGAATGACAATTCAATTTTTGTTTCAAAGAATATTTTGATTTATTTTAATGCTATCGCATGGGATACTATTTATGAATTTGTTATGTCTTCTTCTGTTACAAATGATAGTTTTATATATGTTGTTAGCAATAAAAGATCCAAGCTTAACTTGGACTCTGCTTTCTTGTGGCATTGTCGTACTTGGACACATTAACAAGAAACACATAGAGAAGTTACAACATGATGGACTTCTCAATTCAACTGACATCAAATCTTTTGAAAAATAAGTTGCTTGTATGTCTGGAAAGATGGCTAGAAAACCTTATTCACATCAAGTGGAAAGGGCCAAAGATCTACTTGGACTAATCCACACCGATGTATGTAGTCCATTTAAGATTATGTCAAGACAAGGAGCTTATTACATCGTCACTTTTACTGACGACCTTAGTCGTTATGGATATGTTTACTTGCTTAAACATAAATATGAAGTGTTTGAAACATTCAAAGTGTTTCAAAAGGAAGTAGAATACCAACTCGGGAAGACCATAAAATCACTACGTTCTGATCGTGGAGGTGAATATATGAGTCAATAGTTTCTGGATCATATAAAGGATCATGGGATTATTGCCCATATAACTCCTCTTTACACGTCACAACATAATGGTGTGTCAGAGGAGAAATTAAACACTGCTAGACATGGTTCGATCTATGATGAGTCAAACAAGTCTTCCAAAGTCCTTTTGAGATTATGCCCTTGAGTCTACTGCACGCATTCTCAATATGGTTCCAACTAAGAAGGTTGATAAGACACCATACAAAGTGTGGCATGGGCAAGCCCCTAAGCTGTCTTACTTAAAACTCTGGGGTTGTGAGGCACTTGTTAAGTGTGATCACTTACCAAACCTAACAAACTAGATCCCAGAGCTTTTAAGTGTATCTTTGTAGGATACCCAAAGGAAATGATGGGATATTCTTTCTACTACACACCTAAGAACAAAGTCTTTGTTACCCGGAATGATGAGTTCGTTGAGAATGATGTAATAGATCATGAAGCAAGTAGGAGTTTAGAAGATCTTGAAATTATTCAAGAAGAAGATACGCATCCTTCTTTAGACACTAGCTTAAATCATGAAGAGGATGATCAAGAAATTGATGAACCTCAAAGTGATATCAATCCTATTCGTAGGTCCACAAGGACATGCCGTCCCATAGATCGATTGTGTTTGTACGTCGATGCTGAGGAACATAAGTTAGGGGATCTCGGTGAACCCGCTAACTATAAAGCCGCATTGTTGGATCCTGAATCTGACAAATGGCTTAATGCTATGAATGTGGAGATGCAATCCATGAAAGACAATAAAGTTTGGGAGTTAGTTGATCTTCCTCCTAATGGAAAAACTAGTGGTCATAAATGGCTCTTCAAAAAGAAGAGCGACATAGATGGAGCTGTACACACCTATAAAGCTCGTCTGGTAGCAAAGGGCTTCACTCAAACCCTAGGGATTGATTATGAAGAAACATTTTCTCCTGTTGCAGACATTAGAGCTATTAGGATTCTTATAGCCATAGCTGCGTTTTAGGACTATGAGATTTGGCAAATGGATGTCAAAACTGCTTTCCTTAATAGATATCTCAATGAAAAGGTATACATGGAGCAACCTGAAGGTTTTATCAGTCAAAAATTTCCAAACCGAGTATGCAAGCTGAAACGTTCTATTTATAGACTTAAGCAAGCATCTAGGCAATGGAATAAACGATTTGATGATGAAATTAAGAAATTTGGATTCAGTCAAAATCGTGATGAGCCATGTGTATATGTTACAGCTAGTGGGTGTTATGTAACTTTCCTGATCTTGTATGTCGATGACATATTAATCATGTGAAATAATATTTCAATGTTACAAAATATAAAATCCTACCTTGGAAGATGTTTTGCTATGAAAGATTTAGGAGAAGCTGCATATATTCTTGGAATCAAGATCTACCGAGATACATCAAAGCGATTAATTGGTTTATGTCAAAGCGCTTACATTGAGAAAATCTTGAAAATATTTTATATGGAGAATTCCAAACGTAGCACTATCCCAATGTAAGAAAAGCTTAAATTTAGTAAATCTTAAGGTGCTTCTACACCTGCTGAAATTTGGCGCATGCAAAATATCCCATACGCTTTGGCTGTTGGATCAATTATGTAGCTGTGAAATGTTATAACAACCCAAGAATTTTCATCAAATGCAAAACTTATTTTACTATTATCACAATTGTACGAGGAAATTTTTCGCTTTATTACATTACTTGCATTATCAATATCTCAGTATGTCATAACTAAAGTAGACAAACTCACGCAACGAGGAACCATATAGTTTTGAGCAAAAACTATTTAAGCTATCAAAGGATTTGAGTTCTCTTAACCAAAAAAAAGTTTGCTCTGGAGTAGCCAATACTTCAGTGCAATTTACCATGTGTATGAGCACCATACAATTTCTGGTAAAATTCTCAAACATCAACGAGATTTGAGAATGTCTTTACCAAAACTGTTTGATTTGACTAAGCCAATTCTTATATTGTAAGATATGGGTGATTTGATTTACCCATTTGCTGTGTGGTGGTTAACCAACACTCCACCCACCCCCCAATCCCTTAAAACTGTTTTATCTTAAAAACATTTGTACCTTTCAATCGTTTTATTATACTCAAAACTGCAAAATATTTCACAACAACTTTTAAATAGAGTACTTTCAACAAAGTACTGTTTGTTTTAAACTAGCAGTACTTTGAATAAGGTACTGCTTGTTCACAGTTAATTTTTTTTATCAAAACAAGATATATTACTTTCAAAGAAAATTTTGATAAAGCATACCAGTTGTTTAAGAATCATCACCATCTTCAGTAGTCCATAAAATAAACAAATGTATCAATGTGATAGCTATTTCACTCTCATCTTTAACTTCCATACCATGATCTAGCATCCTGATCATTAGCTCTCTTGATAGTGGATTTCTCTTTATGTCAGGCATATGATCATTTGTACTTCCTTTCAACTCTTATGTTATGCACTCCGAAATTCTTTAGTCCATCTTACAATTTCCCTATCTTCTTGATTCTTCCAGAAAATTATCATTACTTGTGATAGACGTCTCCAAATGTTGTAGTATCACCTAAGAAGGTATCAATCCTAACCCAGTTGTGGAATATCTTTATAATAGTTTTGTACAAACGATATAGATGTGATGTAGATCCTGTCTACTCCAAATGTGCAGTATCTCCCACAGAGTGTCGAAGCTCTGAAAAAAAAAACGACTATTGCTCTATAAATTATGAGATACTCTCATCGGGTGAGTCAATGACCGTGAAATTCTGTTAATTCATCGAGTTGCTTCCAGTGACTTCTATCTTGTGCCTTTTTTCAAAGTCTTCCCAATCTAAGATAGTTTCTGAGGCTCATCATTGTCTATGTCATCAATTTATGCTTACTTGATGGCTGTTCTCTGTAACTGGTAGGTTTCTCTTCTTATGTGTCCTTTTGCATCTATTTCTGTACAATCTGCTTTTCTTTTTCTGAACCCATTGGAATAAAATCCTTGAAAGAATCTTTGATGGATTCTTGAACTTTATCATACAGTTCCTTCATTTGTGGATACCTTAGTTTTTGCAAATTCTTGTATCCTTGACCTTTTAAGAAGTTCATCATTTGAGTCCGTTCTTGTGCAAGAGATGTAGGTTTCTTCGAAATAGTCTTTGGTTTTGGTTTCTTCAAATCTTCCAACCTTTTTCTCTCTTCTTCTTGCATCACCTTCCTATCATTTGCAGTCTCCAAAGCTCTGATTTGTTGAAGAGTTAACTTCTTCTTTTTGGGCTCTTCAACCAATATCCCTTTACCTTTTTCTTTTGGATCAGTACTTTGAGTTGGTTGTTGAGGTTGAGATTGCATAGGACCAGGAATGCTTAAGCCTCTTGGTCTACTGATATTGAGAGAGATATCAGCAAGAAAATTTTTTTTTTTTATTTTTTATTTTTTTTTTTTTTTATTTTTTGTTTTCTTTTTAATCATTTTGAACTGTTCTTAAGGGCTATCTTTTGAAAATTGGACGATTGGACCTTGAAGGGACCCCCCCCCCCACAACCCCGGCTTCATCATCAAAATTTAAAGTACTTGGAGTAAACAATACTGTGTCTAGCAGAACTTTGAATCCTCTCCTAATCCAATTCTTCAGTATTCCCCACTTTTTACACTCAGAGGTATCCTTTTCTTCTTAATAATCACCTCTTCTGTTTCATCACTTTTCTTTCTAAGTCAGGAGTAACAGCATTGTAAGCATCAAAAAGTTTTTTTTCCAATAAACAATTGGCTGTATGCGTCATCTTGTTCTTGAATCATTATTCTCTTCAGACAAAATACTTTCAGCTTTTATTCTCCCCCAGTTTGACTGATGACACCTTATTCTTTTGCTTCTATCCTCTTTTTTATGCTTCTGACTTTTTACCCAAAGAAGTGTGTTTGAACAAAGGCTTGACCCCTTTTGCACAGTTTCTTGAGTTTGACCTTTAGCTTGTGAATATGTTTGGCTTGAGAAATGATTTGCTTCTTGAGCCTCCTAACCTCCCTGTTTAAAGCCTCGAGATCCAAAAAAAAAAAAAAAGTCCTCATCTCCTCCAGCTGGTGAGACTCATCTGTGGGAGGTATTAATCATTGGAGATTGTGGCTTATACAGCAGTACCTTGAGCTTCAGCAGTACCTGGAAGTTCAGTAGTACTTGAAGGACTACTGTTGAGCAGCAATTTGAGTAGGGGTACCTGAGCATCCCTAAGAGTTACTTTTATTTCCCATTGAATGAGGACTGTACTATGTGCTTCCTCTGTGCTAATGTTGTTATGACCTCTAACATAGGTGGAGTCAAGTGTAATCCTACCTGAGAACTTAGGACTATTCTTTCTCATAAAAGTAAAGACCTTAGAGGGAAGAGTAACTGATGGTAGAAAATTCTGAGGTCTGGTTACTCCCTCTAATTGCTTGTTCAAAAACAGTTGAATGAATCTAGGATACATAAGAAAAGGTGTACCATTGGAAATATGTCCTAGCATTCCATTCATAATCATCAAGAAAAGTTGAACCTTTTGTTGGTTGCTAATCCTACCAGAGTGTGCTTATGTTGTCCTCAATTGTTCCCCATGATGTCTCTTTGGACATAAGACAGTGAAGTAAGACATGAACTAAATACTTCCACTGAGGGCTAAATAGAGGTTTAGAAAAGTAGTGGTGCCATAATTACCCTATAGCCTATGTCTTTGAGCGTGTCCCCAAATAACTTGTTTGAGAAAGCAGTCAATACCATCAGCAATCTTCGAATACGTAAATTCAGCGCCGATTGGTTTCCTCTGAATCAAAACCCTTTTTCCAGCTACCCATTTTTTTTGGGGCGCGAGATGAGGCACCTCATTGATTACTCTTAGAGAAGCTGTAGCCCAAAATTGTTGAAGCCACGGACCAATTAGATCAGGATCAACTAACAAAAGGAATAGTTGATGGAGCATCAGAGTGATAATAACGTTTGATGAAAATCAGCAATTAATGTCAGTACTTCTCCACAGTACCTATTAGCGACCAAGGGAAATCTATGTTGTGTTCTGTCTACAGTTGCGAATATTGGCATTTTGAATTGAAATTGATGTTCGTCGGATGTTGTATTTAAAAATTCGTGAATGAAATAATATGAAAGGAGAGAAAGATGCAATTTCAGTTGAGATACTTATAGGTATGTTTTTCCTTTTTTTTGCTCAGATAACAAAGTTGTTACCGTTTGTAAATACGTTTTTATACTCAAAAATGTACGTTTGACGTTGACCGTACGTTAGACAGTACCTTAGTTGTCTAAGCAAGTACTTTCTAAGACGAGCTCGTTACTTTGTAGTTGGCGCCTGAGCAGTGCTTTCAACCAATAAAAAACTTTTTACTAACATTTTGTCAACACAACCCTGCAATTTTTCAAAATATCTTTAATCATGAAAACCTGAACAATCATTCATAACTCCCCGTAAGCGTAACCTAGTGCGTCCTTTTTTTTTTTTTTTTTGATACAAGTTCTTTCTCTTCACCTCATATACCAGCCCCACCAGGTATTCCCTTGAATATCAGTCCTTTACATGTAGTTCTTCCCTCAAACGTAGCTTTGGTTCATCCTACAATGGTTACCACCAAAAAGTTAAATCTTCCAAGTCAAGCCTTTGGTGAGTAATCTGCTACATTGTCATCAGTATGTACCTTGCTACATTAAGGAGCCTCTGCTCATAACAATCTCGGATACAGGTGATGTCGAATTGAATATGCTTATGTCTTTGAGTGGAGCAACTAGGATTCTCTCACCACTGTACATTAGCAAAATCAGTTTCACTTCTTTATTCTATATGGATTTCAGTATTGTTCATGAAGTTAAATCCATATATCTTAGCAAGTTGTTTTTGCATCAAGTACCTGAGCACAACCAACTACTGCTAGCTGGCTACGCCTGCTACCTCTGTAGATGATATAGCCCACAATTGTTTTGTTATATTGCTTTGACAAGGAAAGAAACCAATAGTCTTCCCCAAGATATTGACATCCTCCTGAAGTTGATCGTCTGTCTCGTCTTTCTGATGTGTCCATCCCAGCATAAGTTCACTTGTCTTGTAAAAGCTTCTAAATGAATGGAGAATCCTTAGATACCATAAACCCAATTTTTGGTTGTGTCTTGATGTGCTGGTTACCTAAAGTCCTTTTTACGCATTTGCATGTTTTTCTTTGTGAGGAGACCTTTGTAGTGACTTGAAACCTTGCACACAGACAATCAGCAAACATTAAGTCCTGGTCTTGAAGAAGTTAAGTACTTGAGACACCTCAATCATTCGACCTATAAAGATGTACATCAACATCTTCCCAACTTCATCTTTTCCAAGAGATTTATGTGCTTCAATTGGGGTAGATGCTGGACTTAATGGTTCTAAAGTCAAATTTGATTGAGAACTGTCTTTCACTATTTGTCTCTGACTTAGATAAAATACCAGAGTTGTTTGTTGACTTGAAGCTCCAAAGAAAGTGAGTTACCCCCATGGAACTCTTCTGAATTCTTTTTGCTAGATCTTCAAATATCCTTCACTCATAGAAGACTTGTAGATCCAAATATGGATATCATCAACTAAACCGTTGTACCAACATGATTATACTTCTATCCTTCTTAATAACAGAGTTTTTCCAATAGACCCTCTTCCTTTATCCATGTTTCAAAAGTAAAGTGGGAAAGTCTTTCATACCATGGCTTATTCGGGGCTTGATGTAAAGCCATTAAAGTGCCTTGACTACTCTGTTGACTTGTTTGATGTAGCAGGCAGGATCTTCAAAATCTGGAGGCGGTTTTGTCATCCATCTGGATAGACAGTAAAGCCCATGAAAGCTGCAAATGCCAAAAAGAGTTGATGTGCTTCAATTCTGGCAAACCGGTGCAAAAACACATCATAATCCACACCTTCCTCTTTCGATGTTCTGTACCCTTGTGCAAAACTAGTCGTGCTTTATTCTTGATAACAGTACACGTTCATCACTCTTGTTTCTAAAACAGTTGTTCCAATTCACTCTCTTGCCATTTGGTAGTCACGTTAATACCATACATTTCGTAGCTTTGTATTAAGCTTGTAGTTCTTCTTGCATCGCTTCAACCAACTTTCATTCTGACTAAAGCTTTTAGAGAGACTTTCTTGGAATCCTCTTGAGATAAGAAACAAGCAAACAAGCATGTTGCTGGTGATTTTTTCTTTTTGTGGTTAGTTCTGTTTTGCTCTGTCTATACAAGGACAGCATTGCTTGTGTTGGTCAGAAGTACTTTTAAAGTTTCTTCTTGTTAGAACCTCAGCAAACCTTTTTCAATAATCTGGATCTGAGGTTGATTATTATGAATTCTAAGTGTAGGAGTTAGTGGTGAAATCAATGGTGTGATCCATGTTGTGGTTAATCATGGCACTCCATACTTCCTTCATTGTCTGTTTTTTCATCATCAAAAGAAATTTGTAGAGAAACACCATCTTTTGGAACATCATCATCAGAATCTGTAGGTGTATTACCAGTACTTTGAGAAGGTGTGTTAGCAGTACTTAGAGTTAAAGTACTGTTGGCACTTTCTTTTCCCTTTTCAAGTGCTATTCTCTTCTTTTCCTCTTCAAAAGCGTTCCTTTGAGCTTTCTTTATGAGCTTTAGAATAGATCTTGATGCATTAAACTCACAAGCTCATCATGTAGAGATTTTCCTCAGAGGACAATGGAACTTCTTTGTCAGCAGTACGTTCCTCTGGATGCTTATTTTGAACTTCATTAATGCTTGGACCATGAACAATAAACACTGCTGGTCATCTAAATCTTAAACATCATCAAAAGTTGCTACTTTTCCTCCTGGAATCAGCATAGTTCTCTTTCTTTTACAGGTACTGTAATTCCATTGAGGAGTTAGAGTTTAAGATCAACACATCCAATTCAGGACCTTTTCCTTTTTGACTTCTCCTGATTCTCAAGTACAGTCTACATGAAGACAGTCTTGAAACTTTCTGCTACCCTGTTATAGATCTAAAAAACCTTTGTGCTAGTGTGGTATCTAAAGACAGCATTCTTCGGACTTGCATAAAAATTTACCAATTGATCTTGGGTATTAAGAATAGCACGAGGACATCCAAAAGGTCTCATGAAACTGAGTTAGGAGATCTGCCATCAAAAATTTATAAGGAGTCTTCATCTGATGGTTAGTCACCAAAACTCTGTTAAGCACATAAAAAAGCAATATTGACTGCTTCAGCCAAAATTGAATAATAGGGAAAGAGAATCTGCTAGCATCATTTCTAGTCGCTTCAATGAGAGTCTATTCTTTCTTTCTGCAACACATTTTGCGTTGAGTTCTTGCAATGCTATATTCTCTCTTGATTTCCTTTCGTGGCACAAAAATCATTCATTAATGATTCTTGATTGTTCCATGATCACACCTGATGGTTCTTCACTTTATATTATGTCTTAGTTTGTTTTCTAATCCCACAATACAGATCATGAGGCATTTCTTATGTCCTCATCCTTTATAAGCCAAGGGATAAAAAACACCCAACTAAATTTCCTTCAGTCATCAGTGACACTAAACAATACTTTTTTCTATTTATAACTCTCTACTGCTAACAGGTCCAAATAAATCCATATGGAGCAGTTCTAAAGGTTCTCTGACTGTTCTTTCTTCAATCTTCTTGCAAAAGCCTGTGCTGCTTTACCCTTTTACTTGCAGACATGAATATCAAGTTTTGGGATGTCTTGGATGGGAACTCTAACCAGTTGCTTTTATCCTATTTGATAATATTCTTGATTGTTTACATGCCCCAATCTTTTGTGCCATAAGACAGCTTCATCCTTTGTTGCCTTTGCAACCAAACAAGTTACTCCTCCAGAAGGAATGATATTCTTTAGATCCAGACTGTATACATCATTCTTTCTAGGAGCTCTAAGGATCACCAGATCTTCATCAACAAACTTAAACTTTGGAGATAAGATAAGACACTCCTTATCAGTGAAAGTGAAACATTATGCTTCTTATCACAGATTTGAGAAACAGATAGGAGATTGAACTTAAGCTCCTCCACATAGCTGACTTTTTCAAAGTCTATGCATGATGTCTTGATGGTTCCTTTTCCCGTGATTCTTCCTCCTTTAGGATCATTTCCAAAAGCCAGAACCACTATTGATATTCTTAAAAATCCGACGCTTGTCCTTGTCTCCTGTCATACTTCCAGAGCAACCACTGTCAATTATAGCATAATCTTTGAGATCTTCTTCTGGATTGCCCTGTACAAACAATTTAAAGAATTAGACTCTTTTAGGGACCCAAGTCATAACTGACTTGGATACCCCTAATGGAGTTACATACTCAAATGCTTGAGTGTGTAAGATCCATTATCCCTATTTACAGATCTAGATAGTCCTTTTGGTCTCATTGTTTGTGTTGGATTTATCATGGCACTCCTTTTGACACTTACATTTTGTGGAGTACTGCTTGTGATCCAACAATACTTGCTTTCTTAACCCAGATAGATTTCATAATTTTCTTGGGTCTTTGTGGTCTGTGAGAAGTCCTTTTATGGTAGGAAAACCTTTTTGTATGGTTAAAGAACAGTGAGGGTTCTAGGTCTTATATTATAATCCTTGGTAATAAGGGTTTACCAGTACTTTGTGAAAGTGACTGCTTTGGAATTGTAGCGGTTCTAGTAGTACCTTGATAAAACACATTAGCAGTACGTTTTGAAGGTACTGTTTGTGTCATTTTTGGTCTGGCAGTACTTTCATCCTTCTCCTTATAAGTACTGCTGATGGGATAAAAGACCTCTTTTGGGGGGGGTACCTAGGAGTTTCTTGAGAAATTACTGTGGTTCACCCTAAATGATGTTATTCCAGACTGGTATTGGTCCTCGAACCCGGCTTTCCCTAAGGTTTATGGGTGTGGGTTTGTTTGAAGGTTCTTTCGTGTAGATTACAATCTTTGATAAGGTGATCAGGACTGTAACATACAAACCATGTTTTACCCCCTTTGTGCCTAAGTCCCCTTTTCCTAGATCCTTGACCAACACTGGTTTGACTGTTAGGTGACCTGTTTTCAAAAGATGTTTCACTATTTTCTGAGTTCACAACAGCTTTTTTTTGTTTCTGAAAAGTTTAATATCAGTCTCGTCATCATCACTATCAAAACAATCTTCAATGATGACTTTATTTCTATCAATTTCTGGTTGACTAGGACTTGTTTTTCTTGATTAACGACCTTTCATCCTAATAGCTCGTTTATTCTATTCCCTGTAAAGAGAACATTTGCCTAAAGGTGGTATGATAGTTACACTGTAGGTGGAGGTATTGCAGGAATCCTTTGTCTTTTGAAAGTTTGGATACCAAAGATTCAGTCGAATTTGTATTCCCAGATGAATTGTCACTTTCCTTTACTACTGCTAGATTCTAACCCCAAATCCTCATTACATGATTTATAAGACAATTTCGTGTTTGTTTACAAGACTTCTTTTTGAAGTACAGATGCATTTGTCCATTTTTCAAGTTTTACCTTGAAATCATCTCTTTCTTTTAAGACTTGATTATATATATATATATACTTAATTTTGATTTCTGCTATTAATAGTTTATAAAAAAATAAGCGTTACTGCAAGGTAAGGTATATAAAATGACTTGACACTTGATAGTATATGTTTTGTTAACATATTTATGGTAAGCTTACGAAAACATATGCATATAGACGAAGTATTACATAATACTAAAAGGATAATAATTGATGTGTGACAACATTGTAAGAAAGGTTTAATTTAGATTTTTAAAAAATCTAATCTCTATTGTTTGAATTTTATTTAATTGGAGAAGCCTAATAATACTATTTATGAAATGAAGTAAATATAAATTAGAGTTTGAACATGTAAATTAGAGTATGAACATGTACATGTACGATATAGTAGTATATATGTTATATATTTAATACGTCGAACATCAATCCGGTTGATTTATTGAATTTATAGTTCAATTGGTCCTATCGATTGGCCTGGTCTCACAAACATTTGGTTTTACATAATTTTCAATAGTTTCATTTAATATATAAAAGATACGTGATATACTAAAACGTGAAAAGTTTATACATATAACTGAAAATATCAACGGGATTTTCTAGCGACAAACATATATAGTTGTGATATTGTGGTTAAGTGTTTCGTGTAACGTTTATACATAAAACATGAAAAATAAAAACGCAAATGCAAAAGGTTTCAAAGAAAAAGTCTTAAAATGTATCAAAGAACATACAAAAAATTAGTGAAACTGAAAATAAAACATTACATTAATTATGAGATAACTAACGATTCACGTTATTCGTCAAGTAAAACTTCAGCCAGCACGCTGGAGTTAGAGTGCTCTTTCCAAGAATTCCTCTTGCTCAAGACGAAACAATTCCAAATGTGGTTGTTTATGTGTCAGACTCTGTTTTATCGCATAGATAGCTTTATGTTGCATTTTATACATGGGTATCACGTAGAACTACAAAGATATTAGTGAAGATTTGTCGCATAGCCAGCTTTATGGTTGCATAAATTACAATTATCTCGATAATAAAAGTTGTCATTTTGCAAATATTCATATATCAAACTTAAGGTGTAGCAAGGGATATTAAGAAGTATTTTAGGCAAAGTACATTACTTATTTTAAGGGGTTGTAAGTTCCAAAATTCTTAATACACTTTTTATAAGTAGTAGAGATAAAAATATGATGATATTTTTTCTTTGCTAACTAGAAATACTTAGACAAAGAAAATAAAAATAAACTTTGAAATATAAAAAGAACATGAGAGGTTAAACTATAAGAGGTACATGGCTAGTAGATTTATCCCACATTGCTTGAAAAAGAAAACTTTCAAAAGAAAAAACTCTATATAAGTAAACCCGCCATCCTATTTTGAAAGTCAGTCCAACTTTAGATGCTATTACGCATTGAGCTCATAAGTTAAATAAATTGTGTGTTCCTAAACAAGCTTTGTTGAGCTTATAAGTTACATAAATTTAGTTTGAGCATTAGAACAATTTTTTTAATTGTAAACGAGCTTTCGCGAGCTTGAGTTAATAAACGAGCCTATGATGTTCGAACTTGTATTCGAGTATTTTAAGCTTGAAAGTTAGTTTATCATAGGAATATTAAAAAAAGTTCAAAATCTTAAACGAGCTTGAGCTCGAACAACAAAATATTCGAGTTCGAGCTCGAGCCAATTTAAAAAAAGTTTATTCGAGCTCGAGCCGAGTAGTTAATAAACGAGCCTAGCTCGTTTAGGCCAAAACTCGGCTCGGCTCAGATCGTTAACACCCCTAGGAAAAACAATAATTCAAACATACCTTGATTAAGGGATGTTAATTATATAAGTTAGGGGTGTTTGTCAGTTCGGTTATCTGGTTATTTGATTTATTCGGTCAGGTTAGTTTGGTTTTAAAAATTATGGGTAGACCGAATATGGAATCTAATTCGGTTTGGTTTTCGGGTTGACCCGATAATTTAGTTATTTTTTTCACTTAATATATATATTTTTAGCATCATAAAAATTTTCAATCTTAAAGATTGTTATAATCATAATAGGAAAGAGTTATAATGTGTTTTTTATATAAATATAAAAAGTAAATTTATTTATGTGAATTCGATTTTTGCTTTAGTTCGGTTTTCATTTTGCCAAAACAATATTGAAACCGAAAACCAAATATTTTAATTTGGTTCGGTTTAGTTTTGACATATTTTGTTCGGTTACGTTTTGGTTTTTATGACTCGAACCCAATCAAAACGAATATTTGATTGTCTCGAACCCAAATCAAACACCCCTAATTTTAGTCCCTATTAGCAAAAGAATTGTCTAATGGGCTTCAATATAAAATGGCCTTTGATATATAAGGTGTAAAAAAAATTGGTTCATGAATTGACTTAGTTGATCTTCCTCCTAACGGTAAAACCGTTGGTAGTAAATGGCTCTTCAAAAAGAAGACCGACATGGATAGAGCTGTACACACCTATAAAGCTAGTCTTGTGGCGAAGGGTTATACTCAAACCCCCGAGATTGATTATGATGAAACATTCTCTCCTGTTGCAGACATTAGAGCTATTAGGATTCTTATAGCCATAGCTGCGTTTTATGACTATGAGATTTGGCAAATGGATGTCAAAACTGCCTTCCTCAACAGATATCTCAATGAAGAGGTATACATGGAGCAACCTAAAAGTTTTGTCAGCCAGAAATTTCCAAACTGAGTATGCAAGCTGAAACGTTCCATTTATGGACTTAAGCAAGCATCTAGGCAATGGAATAAACGATTTGATGATGAAATTAAGAAATTTAGATTCAATTAAAATCGTGATGAGCCATGTGTATATGTAAAAGCTAGTGGGAGTTATGTCACTTTCCTAATCTTGTATGTCGATAACATATTAATCATGGGAAACAATATTCTAATATTACAAGATGTAAAATCCTACCGTGGAAGATGTTTTGCTATGAAAGATTTAGGAGAAGCTGCATATATTCTTGGAATCAAGATCTACCGAGATAGATCGAAGCGGTTAATTGGTTTATGTTAAAGCGCTTACATTGAGAAAATCTTGAAAAGATTTTATATGGAGAATTCCAAATGTGCTACTATCCCAATGCAAGAAAAGTTGAAATTGAGCCAATCACAAGGTGCTTCAACACCTGCTAAAATTTGGCGCATGCAAAATATCCCATATGCTTCGGCTGTTGGGTCAATTATGTATGCTGTGAGATGTACTCGTCCTAATGTTGCGTTCGCTCAGAACATAACAAGTCGATTTTAACAGAATCCAGGTGATGATCACTAGACTGCTGTTAAGAACATTCTGAAGTATCTTTGCAATACTAAGGATATGTTTCTTGTTTACAGAGGTGATATAAAACGAGAGCTCAGGGTTTCTTGCTACACTGATGCTGGATATCTGACGAATGTTGATGACATGAAGTCTCAGACTGGATATGTGTTCATTTTAAATGGAGGTGCTGTTGACTGGAAAAGCACAAAGCAAAGTATTTTTACTACTTAATCTACAGATGCTGAATATACCGCTGCCTTTGATGCATCGAAAGAGGCTGTATGGATTCGTAAATTCATTTTTGGGCTTGGTGTTATTCCCACAATTGAAGAACCTATAAATATGTATTGTGACAATATTGGAGCCATAGCAATACCGAAAGATCATGGAGTCACTAAAGGTGCAAGACATTTTCGCGCAAAAGTTTACTATCTTCGAGAAACCATAGAAATGGGTGATGTGAGGATAGAAAAAGTTGACACAGATGACAACTTAGCTGACCCTTTTACAAAGGCTTTAGCATTTCCTAAACATTCTGAATTGACTGAGAAAATAGGAATGATACCAGCTAGTAGTCTCATGTAAATCTGTGTTTTATTAGTATTTGGATAATTTGGAATTGTAAGACAGTTTTTACTTCCTGATGAATAAAAAATACTTGGTGTTTGTTTTTCATTCATATAATAACTGTTATTCTATATTTGCATGTTTAAATCCTTGAATGATTTATCATTCTAAATATGTCCATTGTCAGTTAACAATATGGGAATATTGTTATGTAAGGCAAATGTGAGTGTTGGTTATATTCTTTGAATATATGGATTGTTCCCGCCAAACTCATGTGTATTCACAAGGGATGCATATTGGATACCCCACCTTCGAATATTTACTTTTGGATCCTCGTCATGAGTAAATGTCAAAAATGGTTTAAAAGTCGTCCTTAGACTTGAGATACAAGCAAGTTCTGCATGTGTGGATATCACTTTTTGAGTCTAAGTCAAACGCTATCCTGAATAAGGTAGTCATAAAGGCTATTCTTGGAAGTGATGTGAAGCAGCATTCACAACACTTGTAGTCAACAAAGAATTTGTTCCTCCACTTGATATGTGCAGTAAGATACCATGGGCCCTCTCCAGAATTAATCAGATAATTGCATGGCCGTGCCCAAAGGGTAATACAAGATGATTCTTGATTACATTTGGTAAATCTGAATTAACTCTATAACGAGAAACATAATTTAAACTATATGGAATGAGTTAGGATCCATATCCATTTTTTAAGGGTATCTAGAACAAAGGGATGATGATTAAAGCAAGAAATAAACTAACCATTATAAGCTGAGATTGTTCTTGAAACTATTATCTCAAGTATTTCTAATCTAAAGGTAATTGTGTGTGTTTGCTAGACGTTGCCAATTATCAGTATATCTGTATCCCGCTACTCCGCCTCCCAAGTGGGAGCTGTTGGAATTTGGTAGAAATACGTGAGCCTATTATGGGCACACGCATTAAACACAGAGAGTATATTTTACTTCACGCCAATATTTAAATAATCTTTATTTATTGTTAATTGTTTAATAAAGTATAACGAGTATTTAAAATACGAAATCAAGGGACTTAAATGAACAAAACCCAAACCCGTGGGGTGCCATTGTTTGGCCGAAACCCCAAAGGGTTCTAGAGGGTTGTTTGGGTATGGATAATCCCCATACCTCCTCCTCACACAAGTCTTTTCCCCACTCCCCTAGAACCCATCAGCCATGATGGCAAACCCACACCGTCGCCAAAGGCTTATTCGACGGACAAAGAATTTGTTTTTTGGTATTTGCTCTCACCAAACAAACACAACAAACACACCACAAAGAAGCTGCTCAGCATAAAAAAAGGGAATAAAGAAGAGGATTATGGAGTTTTTTTTTTTCATTTTGTTTTTTTTTTCCGTATACTCAGCTTTTTTCCCTTTAAGTTTTTTAAATTCAGCTTAAGCTTTGTACTTTGTTACTAAAAGCTTGTACTCATCACTTGAGTAAATAAAACTTCCAGTTTACAAGTTTCTTTGAGCTTTGATTTCAATTTTAAGCTATTTTCACTCATTAAGCTCTCAATAAGCTCATTTGGAGCTATATTACGGTTCAAATCAAAAAGCACAAATTCAAGTCAAATTTATGGTGTTTAAACAATTCATTTACTCAATCTAACAATGTACATCAATCATGATCACTAGTATTAGTTGATCAAGTTTTTGGAAGGCTAAAAGGAGAAATAAGCTGTTATAGCTTATTGAGCTTTAATGCTCAAGGTTTAGAGGCTTGGGAGCCACTTAGGTGCATGATTGTGAGCCACTCACTCTACAAGAGTGGCTAAGTGCTGAGACAACACAATTTCAGGTTTTATGTTCTAGATTTCATTTTAGCAAATTCATAGCTTATTTCAAATTGCTTATTTCTTTTGAATTCTCATGTCTATCCGGGGTTTCATTAGGCTTTAGTTAGGTTTATAGATCCTTAGTTTTTAATCTGTCTTATTATAATTCATTTAGATTTTACTTATTCAGTTCTGTCATAATTATTAGATCCTAATATAGCCTAGTATAGAGTAACTAGCATAATTCAATACAAAAAGCTAAGCATTTTAGTTTTTAAAATGCCTTAAGTAGGATCATTTTAATAGAAGTAGATAAGAATGTTTTAGTTGGATAATAGCTTTTAGTATTTTTAAGTGCAATAAGGTTTGGACAGAATTAGTAAAGGAGTGTTTGGTTTTAGGTGGATTTGACTTTTAAAGTCAATAATACCTTGTCAAAACTTTTCATTCAGTTGTGTTAGGGTATAATATCAAGAGTTAAACAGGTTTTAAGAATTAGTTTGAAAAATTAATAAGTTAGAGTTTAATAAATCTTGTGCCAACACCATGGCATTTTAGAAAGTGAAGTGGTTTAGTTTTAAGAAATTTTAAGCTTTCTAATGTTCCACATTGTTTAAGGCAAGCCAAGTTACAAGTATTTAGTAGGTTTACAAAGTTCTCTCCTCAAACTAAGCCTGCATTTAGGAATTTGGTCATTTGCATCAGCAAAAATAGTTAAAACTGTTGCTGCTATTGCATTTTCTCACTGACATTTAGCATTCATAATTAGGAATTAGAATTTAGAATTAAGCACATTTCTAGAATTCCACTAGCTTATTACATTTCATCATTTAGTTTTCAATTTTAAGCATTTAATCTAGCTTATTTGTACTTTAAAAAGTAGCATAGCAGCATAATTGGATTTGAGCTTATTTCATTTTGAATTTTCATATCTAGTTGTAATTTTGGAAAACCTTTTATCTAGGTTAGATGTAAATCCATAGTTTAGCTTATATTCAAAATCTCAGCTGTTAAGGATCAGAAATAAGCTTTTTAGCTTATTAAGAAAAATTTAAAAACAGTGACTTACTTAAGCTGAAGTTTGCACTTTTTGAAGATCAATTCTCTTGATAAACTTGTTTAATTCTATTGGCGAAATTCTTCCTAGATAACTTTAGTTCACATCTTAATCTCTAAATAGCTTCTTTTGTTTTTCATTTTCTTCAAGAAATAAGCTTGAAATAAGCTATAAACTAGATAAGTTGTTTCAAGCTTAGTTTCTGAAGAAACATACAAAAAGCTAGATTTTTAGCTTATTCTGTGGACAAAAGTCAAAAGTGTCTTTGTTAATGTTGTTTAGAATAAGCTCTTTAACAACTTTGTAGTTTTAAGTTTTTGCTAAATCTCACTTTTTCAATAAGCCAAAAATAAGCTAGATCGTAGGGTTTAAATGGTATTTTCTCATTAGTTCAGGGGTACCCGTTTTCATTGTAGTGTAAATTCATAATAGTTAGCCCGCCTACCCTTTAGTTTCGTTTCTTACACTTTCTACCCTAGACTTTTAGGAAAAATAAAAAAGGGGGAAAGACAAGAGGTCGGGGTGAGCAAGACTCGAACCCGTGACCTCTCGATGCAAACCCCCTTTTATAACATCACTTACCACTGCGCCCTTGGGTCTTTTTCGTTAAAGACTCAAGGGCATTAGTATTTATACACATTTTTGGCCTATAAGCTTATAAGCTGAATAAGCTTATTTTCGGGCTTATTTGTTAAGCAACTCTTGTTTTTTTATTTTTCCTAGGATCCTTATAGTATAAAGTATTTTTAGTAAATTTATTTAGAATTTTTCGAAATCAATTTAAATTATTTTTATGATTTAATTTTGTTAAAAGTTTTAAAAATTCATAAAAAATACAAAAATTATCAAAAAAATATTTCTTTTTAGAAAATTTTTCCTTTTGTCATATAGTTTGTAGAAAAAATATCAAAAAATTTCGTAGGGTCATTATTTTACAAAACTTTTCCCTCATATTAAAGAATGGTCCGGGTCGGGTATTTTGTTTTTGAACTCGTATTGGTTCAAACGTAACTCCGTTTTTGGTCTATCTTTTTCATTCTTCGCTATTTGTCCCGTTAGAGTAGTTTAGAAGTGAAAATTTCTTCTGTATGTTTAATTTTTTTAAAGATTTTAGGTTATTCCCCCCCCTTTGTTCTGGATTCGTTCTCTCGTTATTCTGTTTAATTTCGTAATTTCTAAGGTTTATTGTCTTAAACTTTTTGTTCATATCATCTAATTTGACTTTTCCACCTTCTCAAATCAATTCCTTCCTTCAAACTCAAATCTTCGATTGTATCGATTTTCCAGTCCAGCCTCGTTGGGGATAAACGACCCGGGAACACTCTATACTACTTCTCGGTTTCATTGATTGTTGTTTTTAGACTTATATATTTTATTATATATTATATATATGGTGTAAATTTCTGCAATCAATTTTTGGCGCCGCTGCCGGGGAGGCTGTGATACCGATTTTCGTTACGTTTGACAAATTGTGTTTGAATTTGTGAATATTTTCTTATACTTTTATAAAAACATAAAAAATACAAAAATATTTTTCATTTCTTTTAGTATAATTATCAGATAAAAACCAAAGAAAAACCAAAAATATAAAAACATTGTCCATAAAAAGAAATAAAATTCACAAATTGGTAAAAATACCAAAAATCTATTCTCAAAATCGAGGAATGTATCTAATAAACTTCCGGTGAACTTGTTGGTTCCCAACTCGAACAAAAGATTTAAAACTTGCCTTTGTGTCACTTGTGAAATACGGCTCACCTTTAATTGATAAACAAACTATAAAGAGAGGTTATCAAGGAGGGTTTAGTTTCCAAGAACTAACGACCGAAAGGAGAAGGTTTTTAATATCTTCGCGCTTTCCTTCCCCGTCCCCTCCCCCCGCTCCTCCGCTCCTTTGTTGAGTTTGTCTTTTAAAGAGCTGTACCGTGAAACGAGTTTGACCTAGTTAGGTTTAAGTTGTCTTATCATTTTGTCCGTTAAAATAAATTGTGAATTAATGGAAAAACCAAAAATAATCTTCTTTTTCTTCGTATTATTTAATTCTTTTCTTATCCATCTTTATGTTTAATTCTTATGACGTCATTCATATCTAATGAATCCGATTTACCCGCGATTAAAGACTGCGCGACTTTGTCGAAGTTTGTACACTTCAAACTGTGTTAGTTACGAAAGTGAGTCTGAAGACAAGATTCTTGTTCAAAGACCCCCTCGAAATTGTGTAAGGTTGCAATGGTGTGGAACCCGGTTGTATTAGGACCGTATTGTCAAGGATGTGCTCTTTTACGAAAGGAATTTATGGAAGATTTGTTTACATACTGTGTGGAAAATGAATTTTTCAAAGACTTCCAAGACACTTCCGAGTCATCCGATGACAATACCAACGTTGTTAATGCTCCTCGAGAGCCAATCGTTGCACGCAGGACCCCGTTGAAAATTCTCACCAGTCCTCTACACATTGACCATTGGTTTGTCACGAGTGCGTGATTCCGTTAGACGGAATCTTTTGTCGACAATGTACTGTAATCTTAGTGGGGAAGGTGCTCATTACGGTGATATTGTCCTTCCGAAAGTATCCGATTATCTCAAACCGTAACATGCAAACACTCAAACCATTTAGTAGCCCCTACAAAAACTTGCAATTTTGCAACAACAATGTCTGGTTCGAACATGCCAACAATGGGGTGGCACTGAAAACGATGAGTTTGGGGGGGTTTTTATTGTAAAGTTGTAAATGGAACACAATCAATGTTTCCAACTCCGTACTCTCAAACGATTCTCCAAGTGATCCAAAAACCACCTCCCAATCTCAATACGTACCATACTCTTTGTGAGTTATGTGGGCAACGATCTCATTACGGTTTTACGATTTGGTCCACCTCAAAGGTCCCGTTCGTCTACAATCAGGGCCCGTGTTTCAATCAAAACTTTGATTATTTTCCACAAACTTCACCGAGTTTTCCACGACAATATCCTTGTTGTGAAAATTGCGGGGGACCTCATGAAACTTACCAATGTCAACCAATGAATGAAGACTATTAATCAAGAGCAAATTCTTGCTATGATTCAAATTCTTTTGGTTTTTGACCAAGTTTCAACCCCCGCAATATCGCCGTGCAATCAACAATCTTCAATTCTCAAAAAGACCTTTCTCAATTCTCAACATAAGGCTTATGGAACAAATGACAAACCTTCGTGATTTGGTTGGTCAAGCTATACAAAAGAAGGAAGAAGAAAAGCGAATCGCGGAAGAACAAGTGGCTAGAGATCGATCTTGGAAGATTCCCATTTGCTACGATGATGACGAAGACAATACCATTGCAATCACACCCGTTTTACTAATCGAGGAACACGATAACTCTCATAGTAATGGGGGACTAGCAACTTGACACATGTCCCTCAAGTATATCGGACGAAGTAAAATTAAAGTCTAGTGTTGAGGGACGCTTGTCCAATCCCAAGTGACCCGAGGGTAATACCCGACAAGTTGTGTGTGATGTACCTCTTATGTAGACAATCCTACCCTCTAAATGCTCTCAAGAACATTCTGAGATTGTTTTCAATTCCAACAGATAATTTTTCAAGCGATGACGATTCTTCCTACGGTGAGGATATCGATTATATCGATGCATCATCTCCCAATGTTGAGATCGTCAGCTTAGAGGTGGTGGAGATTGTTGATCCGGAAGTTGGAAGGATTGATGATGACATTCTTTTAACAATCAAAGACGAATAATCCCTTCGTGAAAAAATTGTCGTATGTCAATCTTCTTACTGCTAAGATCGAAGCATTCAGAGAGCAATCCCACTCATCATCCCGAAGTTGTGATCAATTCTTACCTCCACATAACCTAATCTTTTCTTGGAGAGACGAACACCATTTGATAATTCTATCCGTAATCTGAAACATTCCGCTTAATCTAGAAGAGATTATTAGTGTCGCAGTCCCACTACACCTCATTCTAAGTAATCCTCTTACCGATTATAAAGCTTTCCTTTACGTTGCAAACGATCATTTTAAAGGAGATGAGTAGTGGCAGTACCACTACTCATTTTGATTTTTCCTCAATATGATTCGTACTTTGATCTTTCGAATGATCAATTCCTCCTGCCGAAAGGAGTGGACCTTAATCATGAGGAGATCGCCGATGAACTCACTCACATCATTCTCTCTCACCCAATCTTAATGTTTCAAATATAAATTGATCCCGATACCGTAATATGACTTCTACTATTTGACCATCAGGAATCGTGAAGAATGTGTCCTACGACTAATGTAGAATGTACCTTAGATGATGACCAATCTTCTCTCTTCGCTTATGTTTATTGGGATCTTTCTTGCTTTCCTGACGTATCCCGTTGTCCCTCCATTATCTTCTCTCCACTAGGAATGAAGATAGTCCATTTGTGACCGCCGTCAAATCTCCATTTTATCATTCTTTTATGCCGGATGTGTCTCATCGGAATGGAACTTTCATAATCAATGTTTTTCCAAACCACTTGAATGAAAGTCCGATGATGATTTTATCTTCCACTTGCTTCCCCATGGACCAATGAATTCGGGGTCGAGTCGAGCTTGTGACTCGGTTAACAAAAACAAGCGCTTCCGTAGGAGGCACCCAATGCTTAGTCATAGTAGTAATAAAATAAGTGTTTTGTGTTGTGAGAAGGCTAACATTTTCCATTTACCCGTGTTTTGTCCATGTTTTGTGTGTCTTTGTGTTTGTATGTCAGTATTTCCCGATTATTGATGACTCTCGTGCTTTGGCATTATCCACAAGTTTCAAACATCCTCAGCTTCATTTTGGGAATCCAGTAATCCAAATCTAATCCGACTAAACGTTTTATCTTTTGGCACACTTTATAAACGGCCTTAGATTTGCGTAGGAACCACCTTTGAACATCGGTAACGAAGTTATAGATTTTCAGTAGGGGGTAAAATGAAAATAAATGTTAAAAATATAAAAAAAAAAAAAAAAAACATTAAAAATGGAAAAAAATAATAAGTAAGAATCAATAAAATGATCTAGTGAAAAAAAAAAAATTAAATAAAAAATAAAAGTCTAATAACTGTAGAAAAAAAAAATATTAAAAAAAAAAAAAAAATAAATAAAAAAGAAAAATAATAAGAAGAAGATTAATGCGGAAAAAACATAATAAATAAAATAGAAATTAAAAAAAAAAAAAAAAATGGATGGGGAAAAATTTATAAATTTTATAAAATATTATAAAAAATATAAATAAAAATAAAAAAAATAAAATAAAAAAAAAAAAAAATAATAAAAATAAATGAAAAGAAAAAGGAAAAAACAAAATAAAATAAAAGTATTAATATATATATGAATAAAAAATAAAATAAAAAATATCAAATATATAGAAAAAAAATAAAAAAAAAAAATAGAGATTATTAAAAAAAAAAATAGAAAAAAAGAAAAAAAAATAAAAAAAATAAGTCTTCGATTTAATTTTGCTGAGCGTTGTTATCACGTAAGCCCGTTTTTACCACCAATTTTTGCAAAATACCAAAAAAATGAAACATTTATAAAAAATAATTTCAAAATAAAATAAGTGTTTTGTTCACAGATTTGACTCTCCTAATGGTTAGAATGAGAATAATTTTGACTCGATCGGGCCGTTTTGAGCCCTAGCTAGTTCCTCAACTTATCGATGTAGGCTAAGCATTCACGAATTCGATAGTCTTCGAATTTTAAACAGGTGAAGAACAAGAAGTGGATAGAGGTTAAATAATAACGTTTATGGCTGAGCAAAATTAGTTCTAAAACTAAATAGTAACTTGTGGCTTTTTCTCCCATTAGCTTCTAATCCACCTAATCATACGTGCTCAATTCAATTCAACTAATCAATCGATGTTTTTAGAAAAAGCTTCAAATTTGTAACCTGATTCTTTAAAGCGAGAATTTTTCTGTTCTTAATAATTCAAAAGTTAAAATGCCAAGAAGCATGAATGAAGTTATGAATGCAAAAAAAGCACGAATATTGAAATTATGACCAATAAAGCTACATTTTGATTAAATTGAACAATTAAAAGATGTGTCGTGATATCCCACACCGCTAATCGCACGAGGTGGGTGTTCAAACTAATACATCTTACTTCCTAGGGCATTTTGGGTGTTGATAGATATCTCACTATGAAGCGAGTCTAGGTGAGGGTTCAAACTAAGACCACTTTCCTTAGCCATATTAGGAAGAAGGTGATGTATGTGAATTTCTCATTACCTAGCAACGGGGTGGGTATTTCAAACTAAGAACATCGTCGTTTGGTTGTGAATCCTACTAGGGAGCGAGGCCTAGGTAGGTGTTCAAACTAAGCAACGCATTCCTAGCTTTAAGAACTTATGAAAATAATGATGAAGATGTTGCAAAAAGATCTAACAGTTAATATTCTCGTTCTTAAAATTAAGATACAAGATCCAAATAATTTCTGCTTTTGAGTCATGATCATCTTGAATCACACTATGGAATAAGGTGATCCATGGATGAGGTCGAAATGTAGTGCACACAATTAAATCATACATTCATGTTTGGGAGTTAAAAGTCACAAGTCATAAGTATGGTAAGTGCTTTAGCCTTTATGACTTATATTGACAAATAGATCTTGTTTAATTGGCTTGGTGTATGGAAGCGAGTGAAAAAATCGGGGACGATAATTTATCCGTCAACATCCGTAGATTATTCCATGGGCGTTTCTGCATTCTGTGATCCCAGTGTTTATAAAATAAAGGAAGTCAAACAGGTAGTCGAGAAAAGAAAAAGGAAAAAACCAAATATTAGGGAAGTTAGTGTACTAATAAAAAATTGTGAAAACTTGGCTTGTCTAAGCTTTTGAATCTTTAGTTTCCCTTGACAAACACAAGCTACTTTGTCAAAGTTATTAGTCGAGGGAGATTGAGATCTTAATTTTTCGTAAATATTTAACTTCATAACCTTGCTGAGGCCACGGCAATACATAGTATTGGTGGATTTTGTATTTTCATAATGTACACATACCTTTTACCTTTAAAAAAGAGCCTAAAAATATACCAAAATCGGACTTAAAATGCCAAATATAAACGCTTGATTTTCAAATTGATTAATGCAGAAGACGGATATACTAAGAAAAGGACGAAAAACCAAAACAAAACGACAAAACCGGACGTCGGAATGAAAAAGACAGTGAAAGAACAAAGCCAAATCGAAGCCGAAAAAGTCAATCAATTCAAAAAAGTCAACTATGAAAATCAACTGTCAAAAAAAGTCCAAGTCAACACCGGAGCCAAAGTCAAGAAATTATGAGTATAGGGATAAAATTGAAACCCTAAACTTATATTTAAAGAAGAAAAGAGACAACGGAAAAAGACAAGTGTCGCTTTTGCATATACTTCAAAGTAACAAGGAGGTGGGTCAAAACCGCCAACTCCCCTAAACTTGTACACCCAAGACTAGTGGTGCAATGAGTGTTTATAACTCTTGGGGACTTGTTTTGCCAAGTCCCCAAAAGTTATAACAACACAGGACCAACTTTGCAAGGAGCTTATACACCTTCAAGGACCAAACATGACAACCCACCAAACTTTCCCCTGTTACCCCTAACCCGTTTTACCCAGTTTAATCCAAAAAACCCCTTCCCGCCATTTTCTCTCTACACGTTTTTCCTGCAACTCGAAAAACACCATGGATAATCCCCCTCCTCCTCCTCCACTAAGTCTTCCCCACTCCCTAGAACCCTCAGCCATGTTGGCAATCCCACAACTCCCAAAGGCTTATTCGACGGTCAAGATTTGTTTTTGGTTTGCTCTCACCAAACTAACACAACAAACACACAACAAAGAAGCTGCTCAGCTTATAAAAAGGGAAGAAGGATGAAGAGAGCCGGGGGTGTGTGTGTTTTTAAATTTTCAGTTTGTATTTTCTTTAGTTTTAAGCATTTTTTTTTCAAGTATTTTTCAAACTCAGCTTAAGCACTTGTACTCTTCTTATTTCAGCTTGTACTTCATCATATTGAGTAATCACATTCAGTTTCTAAGCTTCTTGTACTTTGATTTCCATTTGAAGCTGTTTTCATTCAATAAGCTTTCAATAAGCTCTTTAGAGCTTATTACTGTTCATAAGCTCAAAATTTA
>BQNB010053488.1:0-39988 GCA_026074375.1 Tanacetum coccineum | reverse complement strand
TCTTCATACATGACCACCATACATATCTCTAAGGTCATAGTACATCTTATCCGCTCCCAAATGTATCGAATACCTTGATGCATAAGCCTCGTCCATGAATAATGTCCTTACATCACCTACCAAAGGAACCCGAATTTTCTTCATAAAGTATAAACCACCATCTTCCTTATTTTCTATTTGTTGATCCAGGCCATGCAACATTTCTGCCGACGCGTTCTCTGCCTTAGACGTCTCACTCTGAGCGACCACTTGTCCTTAACACTTGACTAAATAGTCATGGACATTGCGCATACTTGTCTTGGTTTCACTCTCTCTCTCTCCTTCCTACTTAATCCATCAGCCACTACATTCACCTTTCTTGGATGGTAGCGAATCGCACAGTCAAAGTCACTAAACAACTCAATCCATCTTCTTTGGTGCATATTTAACTCCTTCTGGTCAAATATATGTTGTAGACTCTTGTGCTCTGTGTTGATAACACTTTTCGTCCCATACAAATAATGTCTCCAAGTCTTAAGTGCAAAGACCACTGCTCCCAGCTCCAAATCAAGTGTAGTATAGTTCTTCTCATGACTCTTTAGTTGTTGTGATGCATATGCAATTACCTTGCCTCTTTGCATCAACACACAGCCAAATCCTTGATTTGACGCGTCACAGTAAACTACAAACTCTTTGGGTCCATCAGGCAATGACAATATTGGTGCATTGCACAAATTATCATTCAACGTCTAAAAATCTTCCTCTTGTTCCTTCCCCTACTCATACTTCTAATTCTTCTAAATCAATAAAGTAAGGGGTTTAGCAATCTTAGAAAAAATTGCGATGAAATGTCAGTAGTAACCTGCCAATCCCAATAATGATCGTATCCCGGATGGTGTCTCAGGTACTTTCCAATTATTCACTGCCTCTATCTTACTAGGGTCCACGTGAATTCCACTACTGTTAGAAAAAATGAACTTCTTGTAGCCAAAATTCACACTTGAAAAACTTGGCAAACAACTTCTCTTTTTTCAACACAACACAATGACAAACTTGTCTAAATATGGCTTGCACACCCGGTTCATCAAGTCCATGAAAATCGTTGGTGCATTGGTTAACCCAAAAGGCATAACCGTAAACTCAAAATGTCCATACTACGTCCCAAAGGCAGTCTTTGGAATATCTTCTTCATGCACTCTCAACTGATGATAACCAGATCGAAGATCTATCTTAGAGAAATAACGTGAACCTTGTAACTGGTCGAACAAGTCGCCGATCCTAGGGAGATTCTTGGTGGTCAGCTTGTGCAACTCTCAATATTCTATTCACATTCAAAATGAACCGTCCTTCTTTTTGAACAACACAGGTGCTCCCCACGGAGAGTGACTTGGTTGAATAAAACGTATATCAACGAATTCTAAGGGTTACGAACTATCAAATAGGGTAGCAACTGAATATCGAATCAAAGGTTAGAAAACATATAAGGGATTTCACATATGCAAATAGATGTGGTTCAAATGACATAAGAATCCTTAAAAGAAATGATAGAATATCTATACCGATAGAAAACGCAAACAAAAAAGTCAACAAACGTACCAAGACAAAAGGAACACATATCGAATAATGATAAATACGAAAGATATAATTCTTATACCAATAATCGACTTTACTCGAAAGAACCAACTAAATACTGTTATTATAAAAATCATCATTTTAAACAATAAAGAAAATCGTTTTAAATAAAAAAAATCATTTTAAATATAAAAATCGTCTTAAATATAATCTTTATAAAATTCATTTTAAACATGGTTGTCATAAAATTC
The DNA here is from genome assembly GCA_026074375.1 of Tanacetum coccineum. Taxonomy (NCBI): domain Eukaryota; kingdom Viridiplantae; phylum Streptophyta; class Magnoliopsida; order Asterales; family Asteraceae; genus Tanacetum; species Tanacetum coccineum. The sequence continues at coordinate 38,186 of BQNB010053488.1, read as the reverse complement.
CAGAGAGAGTTATTTAACAGTGTATCGCATCTTACCCATATAAATTACTTTAAACATACTTTTTATAAAAATAAAATTTATCAAAAATAAGCATATAAAAATATTATCATATCTTATTCATAAAGATTATCTTAAAAATAGTTTTGATAGTCACTCAATTATCATATTGTTTTATAATATTTATTGTAAACATAGTTTTAAAAAAAGAAAGAGACATTTCCATAAAAGTGTTGTCATAACGTATTCATAAAATCATTTCAAAAATAGTTTTCCCCAAACACCATCAAGATATACTTCAAAAGGTTTTCATAATTCGACATTAATATAAAATTTGTTACTCAAAAAAGGGACATCGTAATACCAAAAGGGGTTGCAAAATACCGTAAAGACTCTAACACAAATCTATGATTTGAAGGCGAAAAAGATTACAAGAAACCATATAGTCAAACGAACACGTACAAGTGAAATTCATGCAAAGACATCACGAACCAAAAGAAGAACGTTAAGACTCATCCGTACTAACGATCAAAAGAACAACCATTGAAAAGCGTCGGTACTAACATGCCACAACATATTACGAAAACCAAAGGATATATAAAGAACGGAGTAATGATCCACACTAATATTTTAGGAACAATTAGTGCTTAAAAGAAATTTTTGATACTCATACGAGTAATCAATACAACGAAAGAACTAATAAAACGTACCAATATCCAAAGAAGCAGATCCGAACAACCAATATTCATCAAGACGCCGAATAGAAAAGTTATATCATCCATACCGACATGGTACGAACAAGAAATGCTAAATTGAGGGTTATATATCCGAGCAAATAATTGAGCAGACGAACAAACTCAATAATCGTAATAATAGTAATAACAGGTATTCGGGGTATCCACAAATGTTAGTTAGAAGGGAAACTTACCAACTATGCAACTATTCATAATACATCCGCACATAATACAACATCTTACACTACCACCTAACAAACAACACCGATCAATGCAATCATGGTCACAAGTCTACGTGTGTGATGCCTTTATAATTATGTTGGCCACCCATAATTATAATTGCATCCTTTCACACGTGTACTTACTTCCAAGACTACACATCTCAATAATAACACACATATATATACATATACCACATTGCACATCTTACACGACTCCACAAAAAAACGATGCTCCCTCAAAACAATATTTATTAATATAAAGATAAAATCGAAAACGACAGAAAGAAAACGAAGGTCTCGAAGTGCCCAAAAGACGTAATATCCGAAAGAAATTATCGATAGCAACGTGTCGAGGTAAAAGACGGGATAAACTTATGTTGGGCCTCGCTTGGGTTTGACTTTGCTTTCGCAAGAGTCACCCGACTCCGCGGGTCCAGGCCTACTACGAGCATCCGACAAGAGATCTGAGTCGGCCTCTTCCTGCGACTCCTCTAACTACCCTTCCTCCTTTGGTCCCTCGAAAGGCTCCTCCTCAATTGGCTTATTTTCTGAATCTTCTGCTATCGAGTAGCTCGTAGGTCAAAATAAAACTCAGAGAAAAGCAAGAAAACAAAACGCCTAGATAGCTAAACATATAGATCCTATTATGCAGCTATATGAAGGACTCCTAGGTTATAGTCTAGGTCAAACCACCTACTTCTCTATAACCAATGGCTCTGATACCAATCTGTCACACCCCGCCAAGGCGGAAACACGAGGCGTAACGTCATGGGTATCATCACAACACAATGGTGTCAACAATAGAGAGAACTACAATGCATTAAACAAAACAAAAATGGACACAAAGTGTCATGACAATACCTAACACAAGAAAAAAGGGTCTTGTATTAAGGTAAAAGAGTCACTCCAATACAAAGACATAATGCATTATAATAAAAACAAAGTGTTATGACGACATCTAACACAGGAGGGGTCTTGTATTGAGGCTAATCGCACACACAATACATAGACATAGAAAATAAATCTAAACTAAACATCACCATAAATCAAAATATTTCAAAGTACGAAAATTTGAAATGAAGACTCCAGAAAAGAAGACTCCATAATGAAATTCCTAAGGTCTCTCTCTAGCCACGAATCTTAACTTCACTATGCTCACCTAAAAATGATAATTTAAAACGTCAACATAATGTTGGTGAGATTCATAGGTTTAAAGGAAAACACATACTCTTGTTGTGATTCAGAAACATTAGGACATACTATAGTACTATACACATATGCAAGTAAATATTATCACATAAACAAATACATATTTAGGCTTAGATTAGCACTGGCTTCAAACCAAGCTCACCTAAAATGAAATAACAACTTATACACATCATTTGGGTAGGCGTACCCCTCCGATCCATAAACTTATCACATCGGGTAGGCGTACCCTTCCGATCCAAATACACATCACATTGGGTAGGCATACCTCTCCGATCTAAATACACATCACATTGGGTAGGCGTACCCCTCCGATCCAAATACACATCACATTAGGTAGGCGTACCCCTCCGATCCATAAACATATCCAAAACTAGGTAGGCGTACCCCTCCGATCCAAAAACATCACACACATAAACAATAATACCAAGTAAGGTCCAAAACAACTAAAACATTTATCACAACACTTAAAACATTTCAAAACCAATTTTAGTATCATTTTCACCCCAAGAAAACAGTTAAAATGGGCTATGAAAACTCACCTTAAGCTTCACGAACGCGCACACAGTTCCAAGCAAAAATCTACACAATACGACTAACGGTTACTCATGATCAAGGCTTTACGGCCCTAGCTCATGCAACCTTATAATTGATGGGCTTCTAATTTATATACTATGCTTATAAACAGTACACCATACTTTTCATACATTATTTATACTCTAAATACCTTAAATCCCTTTATTCAAGTTTTTCAGATTATAGCATAATTTTATAGTCATTTTATGGCTACTAATAAAATACTAAATGACCTCATTAGACGTTCTTATTGCAACCACATCAACCCTAATGAGTTATGAGACTACTGCATTTTTTTTGAAAAATTAATAAGGTGTCTAACTATTTTTAAAAATTCCAACATCACAAAGTGTCCAAAAACAGATCTGATTTAACCTCTCAAAAGTATGGCTTGACCAGACCTACTTAGACCTATTGTAAAATTCTAGAAAAATTCTGTAAAATCATACACATCATGAACTTACTACAGTAGCAACCCCATCAATTAAAAAGATGTTTTGACATGGTTCTTTATCTCACAAACAAAATACGAAATCTGACCTGAAAACTCAGATTCGATAACGAATCTTGTAAAATTAATTTGACTGACCTCCACTTACTGAAAATTTACGAAACTAATTTTTTGGAAAGTAGACTCTCTGTAGTTAATTTTAGTCTCAAGAAAATCATTAAAAGCTTTCCGTATGACCAAGTTATGATACTTACAAGTTGACCTAAAGATCTGCCCAATTTTAATTCCGAATTTTTCAACAATTAAACCTAACCAAACGCATCTAAACAATATTAATTATACACTAATTGATTATTAATGATCAAACTATCATGTTTATTGAATTTTTATTAAACCTTACTTTCATCAATTAAAAAGTTACAATTAATTTAATAAAAGAAAAGTGATTTAAATGATCATACCTAAAACCTTTAACCGCGTAACACACGATTTACACCTTAGAATTTCTTGAATTTTTTTTGATGTTCTTCCTTGTTTCTTATGGCCGGTCGATCACACACAAAGAGAGAGGAGAAAAGTGATTTTAGGGTTTAGGGTTATGGGTGTATTTATACTAGTTTTTGGATAATAGCATAAAAATTTGTTTCCTAATTGAACTCGATATTCTCCCTTCTTTTTTCCCTAAATCCTAGCCGATTAAAACATCCCTAAAATATATTTTTTTCTAAAAATTTTGTAATCCCCTCCTATATATATTTTATATATTTTAAAAAAAAAATACAAAACTATTTACACATCTTATTTACTTTACCTTTAAATAAATACACACTTTAAAATAAAAACACTTTTACTACTTAATATTATTTTTCTCAAATTATGTTTATTTATTACTTCATAAATAATTTATAAATCTCAATTCACAAATAAATCTCAACGCGAAATTAACGATACATACTTTATAAATTTTACCGACGATAAAATTATGAAAATCACTATACTTCCAAAATCACCATCACATATGAAATGAAATGACTAAATCATTCATTTCTACCAACACAATCACATATAATAACACATATATCATATCACATAAACCACCAAATAGACTAACGCACATAAATCAAACACATAAAGCTAGGCAAGTTAACTCTAACGGTTAAACTAACCTCGCTAAATCACGGTTGTCACACCAAGGGTAAAACAATCAGTAGGATGTGCTCTCTCGAGAGAATACAGAAAACGGAATACGAAAAATAAAGTCTGTTGCTATTTCAGATGATCGATACGTCGTATTCAATTGATTGAATACACCGTATTGATATGTTGAATAGAATACGTTGTATTGGAGTCGAAAGGTGATATGCTGTATTAGTTGATCGACCAGAACAGTAACAACGAACAAAAACAATGCAGAAATTAAAACAAACACACAAACACATAATATGCAATAATATACAATGCAAGTTAATCTAAGTTAAACTAAACTAAATATACTAATAAATAAGAATTAAACAATTTCACTCCATAGCAGCGGCGCCAAAAAACTTGATGTTGTTGTTGGTGTTGCAGTCGTAGGTAGTATTTTTTATCAAGTTTTACAATTTATATTTTGCCGACTATACCTAAAACAACACTAACGGGTAGTGTACCTGATCAGTTGTAGCTTCGTTGGTAAGTAGGGTGTCGATCACTAAGAGTGAGAACTTTAATTCTATCTATCAGTATTTTAGCTATCTAAGTTAGTCCTAAGTTATTCTACGTTAAACCTAAACTAATGGTAAAAAGGGGAGTTTTCAGTCTGAGAGACTACCACAGTTTTGGGTATCTAACCTAAGGTTTTGATGACAATTAACACACACAAGTTGATAAACAGAAGATAGAGAATTGGTCAAGCCTATTGTAGGAAAACGTACTAACTATGTTTATTCTAATAAAACACATGTTTTGTTTATAAGTGCAATGATTGTCTTATTGTTGTCTGATATATCATTCCTAGATTTAGGTGGTACTTCTTCCTAAAACCTAGACATGCTAATTATGTCACAATTAAACACATATGCATAAAGCACTCGTGGTTGGTTATAATCTATCTATGAGGACAATAATGGTGATTACCAAACCCAAGCTCATCGAGACTTTACTAACTTATGTTCAAACGTAATATGTATGCTGGTAGTCTACTGCCGGTAGTGAATCCAAGTAGAGAACTAGAATGCATTTGTAAATCCTAACTCACCATTTAGTCCTACCACTCTTTATGTCCCAGGAAGCACTAGAAGCATGAATTTGTAGTCCTATTGTTCCAAAGTCACACATACACTGTATATAGTTCTATCCTAAACTCTAGCCAATTTGGTCCATAAAACTAGATCCAATTGAATAATAGATTAAACTACATAATCAAACATAAGCGAGTATAAATTGATAGACATAAGACAACACACAACTAATATAAGGCATTCGATATAAACAAACCAAACATTAGATTATCATAAACATGGCTGATACCTGAAGGTATTAGCCAACAACCATTGTAATGAATACAAATGTCATAGACGAACGATTAAGGTAACCTAACCAAGTAAATGAATGATACCAAAAACCGAACGCGTATTTAGAGGATAAGAATTTACAAGGGTTTTCCTTCTTCAATGAAGCTCTTTGCTGACCTTCTTGCTGCTCTTCTCCTCTGAAAATCAGACTTGGTAGTTAAAAGCATACCTAAAACTGAGTTTAGGGTTTTGTATTTATAGTCGCTGGAAAATAGTCGATACGCCGTATTGCATCTCATAGATACGGTGTATTGGAGTTTGTTGGGAATGAAAGGATTCTTAACTGTTACTACTGCTGGTTTAAGTTACAACTGCTGATTGGAGTTACTGCTGCTGCTCAAGATTAAAGAAAAAGTTCTAAGTCATTACTACTGCTAGTGTAATATTAGTACTTCCAGTACAAAATGTTACTACTACTAGAAGAGTTTATGATGTTACACTTAGTTAGTATTGTTAGTCTGTTTTAGTACTGCTAAAGAGATATGTATGAGCTATTTTAAGAAAAGATATGTATGAGTAGAAAACGTGTTGTAAGCCCATTAGGGTTCCTTGGTGTATAAAAGGAGACCCTAGGGCATGTAGTTCATATATCTCATTCTTCATATTAAGTCATATATAGCTTCAAGGTTTTGTATAACCGTAACACTATCATGAGTGTTTGTATTAATATATTGAGGCTTAAAGTTTGGTATTATACAATCTTGTTTGTTATTGTTTTATTACTTATTCTTCTTAGTATCATAGACTAGATTCCGCATAGTCTTTGATATATTCAATCAAAGTTTCTACTATAGTTATCTTGGATTTATTCAATACAACTAAGCCTTTTACAAGCTAAGCAAGATCTATTCAAGTGGGATCAACAAGTGGTTTCAGAGCTTGTTTAAGAAACTTTGAATAAGAAGAACCATTCTACACACAAGATCTATTTGTTTCAAGAAAAGATGGAGTCAGTATCTGCACAAGTTGTTGTTGCTGCAAAACTTCTAGTGCTCAATCCAAGCGAATTGAGCTTTGGAAGATAAGGATCGAACAATACTTCTTAATGACTGATTATGCCCTTTGGGAAGTAATCTTAAATGGTGACTCACCCTTGCCAACAAGAACTGTTGATGGTGTTGAGACATCAGTACCTCCTACTACTGCAGAACATAAGATAGCAAGGAAGAATAAGTTAAAGGCATGAGGTACTTTGTTGATGGCTAAAGTTCAACACCTACAAAAGTGCCAAGACTCTGATGGAAGCTATAGAGAAGAGGTTTAGAGGTAATAAGGAGTCAAAGAAAGTACATAAGACACTTCTTAAATAGCAGTATGAGAATTTCAATGGAAAAGGCTCAGAAGGACTTGACCAGATCTATGATAGGCTGTAAAAACTTATCAGTCAACTAGAGATTCATAGAGAAACTATTTCTCAAGAAGATGTGAATCTAAAGTTATTAAGAAGTCTGCCATCTGAGTAGAAAACTCATACCCTAAATTGGAGGAACAAACCTGATTTAAAAGATCTGAGCATGGATGAATTGTATAACAATCTAAAGATTTATGAAGCTGAAATCATGGGGTCATCTAGCACAAACCAAAACACACAAAACTCTAGCTTTTGTGTCTTCCAATATCACTAGCAACACCAATGAAGCAGTTAAGACTGCTCATGGTGTTTCTGCTGCTAACTCCAAGAATATTTATTCTACTTTACCAAATGTTGATAGTCTAAGTGATGCTGTGATCTACTCCCTCTTTGCTAGTCAGTCTAATAGTTCACAATTGGACAATGAAGACCTAAAGCAAATTGATCCTGATGATTTAGAGGAGATGGACTTGAAGTGGCAGATGACAATGCTGACAATGAGAGCAAGGAGATTTCTCAAGAAGATAGGAAGGAATCTAGGTGTTAATAGGACTGATACCATTGGCTTTGATAAGATTAAGGTGGAATGCTATAATTGCCATAGAAGATGTCATTTTTCTAGGGAATGCAGGGCACCTAAGAATCAAGACAGTAGAAACAAGGAGACAACAAGAAGGACTGTGCCAGTTGAGGAAACTACTTCAAACGCTTTAGTATCTTAGTGTGATAGATTTGGGTATGACTGGAGTGACCAGGCTGAAGAAGGACCTAGCAATTTTGCACTTATGGTCTATACTTTTTCAAGTTCTTCAAGCTCAGACACTGAGGTATCAACTTGTTCTAAAGCATGTTTAAAATCTTATGAAACTCTCAAAGAACATTATGATAATCTGACAAAAGATTTTAATAAGTCTCGATTAAATGTAGGAGCTTATAAAGCAGGTCTAGAATCTGTAGAGGCTAGACTAGATGTGTATAAAAAGAATGAGGTTGTTTTTGAAGAGGACATAAAGATTTTAAAACTTGATATTATGTTGAGAGATAATGCACTAACAGAGCTTAAAAAGAAATTTAAAAAGCTGAAAAAGAAAGAGATAATTTAAAACTTACCTTAGAAAAGTTTGTAAATTCATCTAAGAATCTAAGCAAACTGTTAGATAGTCAAGTAAGTGATAAGTTCAAGACTGGTGTAGGTTATGATAGTCAAGTGTTTGATATTCAAGTGTTTGACAGTCAGATGAATGATAAGTACAAATCAGGTAAAGGGTATCATGTTGTTCCCCCTCCCTAGTTGTTTCCCCTCCCTATATAGGAACTTCATGCTCCAAAACCTGATTTGGTTACTTGCTATAAAGATGAATATATTTTAAGTGAGTCTGTAACTAGTTCTATTCATTCAACTTCTATGGTTATGTCTGCTATGCAACAAGTAAGTTAGAATAGTGATAGTAAATCCTATGTTCTGTTTGTGACCATATTAAAGACTAGATATTTGATAGTGAGAATGAGAATGAGATTGAGTTGATGTCTAGACAAGAGAAAACCTAGTAATGCCAATGTAAAAATATGTTAATTCTAATGAGCATGTGAAATCACTTAGGGAGTTGTAAGAAGGTAGAGAACTATAAGCAAGCTGAATACCCTAGGAAAAACTATCAAAGTCCTAAAGGTAATAAGAGAAACTGGAATAATTTGATGACTCAGAAATTAGGGAGTAATTTTGAGTTTCAAAATAAAGCTTGCTATGTATGTGGCAGTTTTAACCATTTGATCAAAGATTGTGATTACTATGAAAAGAAAATGGTGGAAAAACCTATGTGGAACAATGCTAGAAGGGTGAATCATCAAAATTCTCAAAGGATAACTCACCCTCATCCAAAAAGAAATTTTGTCCCAAGTGCAGTCTTAATGAAATCTGGCCTTAAAACACTTAATACTGCTAGGCAAAACTCTTCAAGAGCAGCAGTATCTGTTTCTACTGCCAGACCAATTAATACTGCTTACCCAAGACCAACAGTGAATAGTGCAAGACCAGTGTCAAATGTTTTTAATAGAGCACATTCACATGATAGAAGGCCCTTTAACAAGTTTACAACAAATAAGAATAGTAATTTCAATGAAAAAGTTAATACTGTTAGGGGAAATGTTACTACTGTTGGGCCAAAAGCAGTAGTAAGTAATAATAAGGGAAATGAGGCTAATGTTGTTAAGGCCTCAACATGTTGGGTTTGGAGACCAAAGCAAAAAAGTTTTAGACCATGTCTCCAGATACAATGGTGCATCAATGAACTTTAAAATATTTGACTATATTGATGCACAAGGCAGATCCAAGTCAGTGATGGCTTGGGTCCCCAAAAGAAACTAATTTTCTTACCATTTTATGCATGGCAATCCACAGCAAGATTTGAAGGATAAAGGGGTGATTGATAATAGATGCTCTAGGCACATGAGAAGAAACAAATCTTATCTTACAAATTATGAAGAAATTGATGGAGGATTTGTTGCCTTTGGAGGTAATTCCAAAGGAGGGAAAATTACTGGGAAAGGTAAAATAAGAGCTGGTAAATTGGATTTTGAAGATGTATATTTTGTAAAGGAACTAAAGTTTAACCTCTTCAGTGTCTCACAAATGTGTGACAAGAAGAATAGTGTTCTTTTTACTGATACTGAATGTGTTGTTCTATCTCCAGACTTTAAGCTAACTGATGAAAGTCATGTTTTGCTCAAAGTTCCTAGAAAGGATAACATGTACAGTGTTGATTTAAAGAATGTTGTTCCTCAAGGAGGTCTCACTTGTCTCTTTGCAAAAGCCACATAAGATGAATCTAATCTTGGGCATAGGAGGCTTGTACATGTAAATTTCAAAACAATGAATAAACTAGTAAGGGGAAACCTTGTAAGGGGTTTACCTTTAAAACATTTTGAAATTAATCAAACCTGTGTTGCTTGTCAGAAGGGAAAACAACACAGAGCTTCTTGTAAGACCAAAACAGTCAATTCAATCAGCCAACCATTACAAATGTTGCACATGGATTTGTTTGGCCCAACATATTTAAAGAGCTTAATGAAAAAGATGTACTGCCTAGTTGTCACAGATGACTTTAGTATGTTTAGTTGGATTTTCTTTTTAGCCATTAAGGATGAAACTAGTGAAATCCTTAAAACATTCATAACAGGAATAGAAAATCTAATAGACCTAAGGGTGAAAGTGATTAGATGTGACAATGGGACTGAATTCAAGAATAGGGTCATGAATCAGTTCTGTGAAATAAAGGGTATTAAGAGGGAATTTAGTGTTGCTAGGACTCCACGACAAAATGGAGTAGCAGAAAGGAAAAATAGGACACTAATAGAGGTTGTTAGGACTATGCTAGCTAATTTAAAATTGTCAACAACTTTATGGGCTGAAGCAGTTAATACTGCTTTTTATGTCCAAAATAGGGTGTTAGTTATCAAGCCTCACAACAAGACCCCTTATGAAATTTTTCTAGAAAACTTGCCTAAGCTTCATGAGAGCATTTGGATGTCGTGTTACAATCCTTAATACCATAGATCACCTAGGTAAATTTGATGGAAAGGCTGATGAAGAGTTCTTTGTAGGATACTCTACCAATAGCAAAGCATTCAGAGTATTCAACATTAGAACTAGGATAGTAGAAGAGAACCTGCAAGTTCAATTTAGTGAGACTACACCAAATATTGCAGGAAGTAGACCTAATTGGCTTTTTGATATAGATGCACTAACAAAATCTATGAACTATAAGCCAGTTGTTGCAGGGAATCAATCTAATGGTAATGTAGGTACAAAAGCATGTGATGATACAGGTAAAGCTAGAGTGGAGACAATACCTGGCAAAAATTACATACTGCTACCATTATGGCCTAAAGATCCATAATTCTCTTCTAGTTCAAATGATTCCCCTGATGCTGGATTCAAACCATCAGGGGAGGAGGAAAAGAAGGATGCTGAAGATTTAGAGAATAAAGATAGTGAGGTTCCAAGTACAGAGGAGCCAAGAGTTAGTCAAGAGAAGGATGCAAATATCAACAGCACTAACAATATTAATACTGTTAGTCCAACTGTTAATGCTGCGGGCATAAAGGATAATGTTGTTGATGAAAATATAGTCTATGGATGTGTTGATGATCCAAATATGCCTAATTTGGAAGAAATTGTCTATTCAGATAATGATGCAGAGGCTGACATAAACAATTTAAATACATTTATGCCTATCAGTCCTATTCCATCTACCAGACTTTATAAGGATCATCCACTTGAATAAATCATTAGAGATATACATTCAACACCTCAAACCAGAAGAATGACAAAGAGTGTGACTGAACATGGTATGTTTAGTTCAGTGCAACAGAGAATCAACCATAAAGACTTTCAAAATTGTATGTTTGCATGTTTTTTTATCACAAGCAGAGCCCAAGAAGGTAATCCAAGCATCAAAAGATCCAATCTGGATAAAAGCTATGCAAGAAGAGCTTCTGCAGTTCAAGTTACAACAGGTTTGGACCTTGGTGGATTTACCATATGGCAAAAGAGCCATTGGTACTAAATGGGTGTACAGGAACAAGAAAGATGAAAGAGGTATTGTGATCAGGAACAAGGCTAGATTGGTTGCTCAAGGGTACACACAAGAAGAAGGAATTGATTATGATGAGGTTTTTGCTCCAGTTGCCAGAATTGAAGCAATCAGGCTATTCTTAGCCTATGCCTCTTATAAAGACTTTATGGTGTACCAGATGGATGTGAAGAGTGATTTTCTGTATGGAAAGATTGAAGAGGAGGTCTATGTTTGTCAACCCTCAGGTTTTGAAGACCCAGACTTCCCTGACAGAGTTTACAAAGTAGAAAAGGCTCTCTATGGTTTGCATCAAGCTCCCCGAGCTTGGTATGAAACCTTGTCCACTTATTTATTGGACAATGGATTTTAGAGAGGTCAGATAGATAAGACTTTATTCATTAAAAGGGTCAAAGGTGATATTCTACTAGTTCAAGTATATGTAGATGATATCATTTTTGGATCTACTAAGAAGGTTTTATGCACTGAGTTTGAGAAGCTGATGCATAAGAAGTTTTAAATGAGTTCAAAGGGTGAGCTCACATTCTTCTTAGGACTGCAAGTGACACAGACAGATGATGGGATTTTCATCAGCCAAGACAAGTATGTGGATGAAATTTTAAAGAAGTTTGGTTTTTCAACTATGAAGATAGCAAGTACACCTATGGAAACTTCAAAGCCTTTGATGAAGGATGAAAGTGCTAAAGATGTTGATGTTCACTTATATAGATCAATTATTGGATCATTGATGTATTTAACTTCTTCAAGGTCTGATATAATGTTTGATGTATGTGCTTGTGCAAGATTTCAAGTTACACCTAAAGTTTCACATCTTCATGTTGTGAAAAGAATCTTTAGATACTTGAAAGGTCAATCTAAATTAGGCCTTTGGTATCCTAAGGACTCACCATTTGACTTGGAAGCTTATACTGATAGTGACTATGCTGGTGCAAGTTTAGACAGGAAATCCACAACAGAAGGTTGTCAATTTCTTGGGAGTAGATTGATTTCATGGCAATGCAAGAAGCAAACTGTGGTGGCAAATTCTACAACTAAAGCAGTATATGTAGCTGCATCAAATTGTTGTGGACAGGTGTTATGGATCCAAAATCAATTGCTTGATTATGGATACAACTTTATGAACACCAAGATTTTCATTGACAATGAGAGTACTATCTGCATTGTGAAGAATCCAGTTTTTCACTCAAAGACAAAGCATATTAAGATTAGGCGTCACTTTATCAGAGATTCCAATGAGAAGAAGCTTATTCAGATGATTAAGATTCACACAGATCAGAATGTTGCAGATTTACTCATAAAAGCATTTGATGTTGGCAAATTTCAATATCTGATTGCAAGTATTGAAATGCTTAACCTCTGAAGTATTGGTTGAGGGGAGGTTAATTATGTCAATTTATAGCAGATTATTCACAAAGGATGGTTAAAATGGAATGCAACAACTGGTAAGGATGGAATTGAGGTTAAAACTGGTAGCTCAAAAGTTAATGCTGCTGGGCATTACTTAGTACTGTTGGGCATTACTTAGTACTGCTGAGCAAAAGTTAGTACTACTAGGCGAAAGTTAGTGCTGCCAGGCTACTTACTACTGCTAGGTTACCATTGGTGTTACAACTGCTGAGGGTATTGTAGGTCTATAAAACAGAAACTTCGCGTATATATTTCCTTTATTACCTATTTAAGCACATACAATCACACCATATTCGTTATTAATCTTTCTAATACTCTCTCAACTACAAACCCAAACTCAATTTCATCACCGACTTCAACAATTATCATCAATGGAGGCTCTAAAATTTGTTGATTCACATAACATGGTTGCTTACTTGGACAAATCCACGGAGAATGCTGATTTTGATGAGATAGTGGACTTTCTGAATGCTAACCCAATACGATATGCCTTAACTGTAAGTCCAACTATCTATGTGTCCTATATTGAGCAGTTTTGGTCTACTGCAAAGACCAAAACAGTCAATAATGAAACACAAATACGTGCCAAAGTTGATGGCAAGACTATAGTAATAACAGAATCATTTGTGAGGAGAGATCTTCACTTCAATGATGAGGATGGTATTGCTTGTCTAACAAATACTAAAATTTTTAAAAACCTTCAATTGATGGGATATGAGAATCTTTCTGATAAACTTACTTTTTATAAATCTTATTTTTCCCCTCAATGGAAGTATCTTATACATACCATCTTACAATGTTTAAGTTCTAAATCAACTGCTTGGAATGAATTTGGTACCAATATTGCATCTGCAGTTATATGTTTGGCTAAGAAACAAAAGTTTAATTTTTCTAAATTGATTTTTGATGGTATGTTGAGAAACTTGGATCCTAATTCTAAAAAGTTTTTAATGTATCCAAGGTTTTTACAACTGTTTTTGAATAATAAAATTGAAAATCTTACAGCAGTTTTTAATGATGAATATGATACACCTTCTCATACTAAAAAGGTTTTTGCAAACATGAGAAGGCAAGGAAAATATTTTTCAGGGACTGTGACACCATTGTTTGCTACTATGTTGATACAATCACAAGTAGTGGAGAGTGAAGGTTCAGGACAACCCACTAAACCCTAACACACACCTACTACTGCTTCACCATCTCATGTTGAACCAATCCTTACTATTGCATCATCATCACACCCTAAAAAGACCCACAAACGTAGGAAAACTAAAAGAAAGGCCACTGAGATATCTCAGTCTAGTGGACCTACTACCTTTGTAGCAGATGAGACTGTCCATGAGGAGAGGGGAGACAGTATGGAAAGGGCTTCCACTACTGCTATTAGCTTAGATGCAGAGCAGGGCAGTGGTAACATTATTAGGACCCAATCTATGGCAACACTTAAAGAGCCTATTCCTCAAGGAATTGGTTCAGGTAGTGGTCCTAGGCGCCAAGATACCATATTGGGAGACAGACCTGCTCAAACTAGGTTTGAGAGGTTGTCTAAACAGTCCAATGATCCACCTCTCTCAAGAGTTAACACACTTAGAAGTGGGGAGGACAATATGAAACTAAATGAATTGATGGAAATTTGTACAAAATTATCTGAAAGAGTTCTTGCCTTGGAAAATATAAAGACTGATCAGGATTTGGAAATTACTAATCTAAAGAAGAGAGTCAAGAAGTTGGAAAAGAAGAGGAGGTTATTTAAAGTCATGATAGAGTCTTCTGCTGAAAAGAGTTTGGGTGATCAGGAGGATGCATCCAAATAGGAGAGGAATGGAATTGACCAAGATGAAGGGATTTCATGGTTTCAAGAGGATGCAGAGACTCATGGGAGGTATGGTCATGATACTGAAATTAATACTTCTAGTACATCAATTACTACTGCCAGTATTAATATTACTACTGTTGAACCTGTTATTACTGCCAGTGCACCAATTGCTACTGCTGGTGTATCTGTTAGTACTGCTGAACCAAGTACTCCTCCTCCAACAACAACAACTTTTATTGAAGATGAAGATCTCATAATTGCTCAGACCCTTATGAAAATGAGAAGTGTAAAATCAAAAGAAAAATTAAAGGAAAAAGGAGTATCTAGTGAGACTGCTACAAGACTAACAAGAGGAGTGATTATGAAAGAAGCTAGTGAGACTACTACAAGACCAATAGTACCACCTCAACAACGAACAATAGTACCACCTTAACAACGACCAATAGTACCACCTCAACAACAACTTGATCCAAAAGATAAAGGAAAAGGGATCATGCAAGAGCCTGAGAAACCAGTGAAAGTGAAAGGCAAAGATCAAATAAAATATGATGCTGATATGGCTAAAAGACTTCAAGTAGAGTTAGATGAAGAAGTCAGGCTTAAAAGAGAAAGAGAAGAAGAAGCTAGTAATGCTGCATTGATTGAAGAATAGGATACCATTGAAGCAAGAATAGATGCAGATGCTCAATTAGCTGAAAGGCTTCAAGCAGAAGAGAGAGAATAGATGTCTGTTGAAGAGAGAGCTAGACTGCTAATGGAATTTATTGCAGCTAGAAAGAAATTCTTTGCTGCAAAAAGAGCTGAAGAGAAAAGGAACAAACCACCTACCAAAGCAGAACAAAGAAAGAAATTGTGTACCTACATGAAGCATATGGCAGGATACAAGGATAAGGATTTCAAGGGTAAAAACTTTGATGCAATCAAGCAAATGTTTGACAAAGCTTACAAACAGGTAAATGATTTTGTTCCTATGGATACTGAAAGCAGTAGAAAGAAAGCAGTTAGTAAGAAAAGAGCAGGTGAAAGGCCTAGTAAAGAAAGTGCCAAGAGACAGAAGATAGAGGATGATGCTGAGAAGGCAGAGCTTAAAGCTTGTTTGGAGATAGTTCCAGGTGATGATAGTGCTGTCAATATTGAATCTTTAGCTACAAAATATCCAATAGTTGACTGGAAGACACACATTCTAGCAGAAGACAAGATGTATTATCAGATCATCAGGGCTGATGGAAGTACTAAATATTACAAGATATTCAGTGCAATGCTTGATGATTTTGACAGACAAGATGTGTTAGATCTATACAGGTTGGTAAAGGAAAGATTTGAGTCAACAAGCCCAGAAGGATATGACAGATTACTTTGGGGAGATCTCATCACTTTATTTGAACCAAGTGAGGAAGATGAAATCTGGAAAGCTCAACAGGACTACACATTGATAAGCTGGAGGTTATATGATTCATGTGGAGTACATTTATTATTGATGGATACTAGAATTACAATTCACATGCTGGTAGAAAAGAAATATCCTCTTACACAAGAAATGCTTTTAAGAATGTTGAGTAGGAGGCTAGAAGTTGATCATGAATGTGAAATGGCATTTGAGCTCCTCAGATTTATCAAGTCACAGTACAAGAAGTAGAAAAATGTTTGGATACATCCTCTTGAGGTTCAAGAAGATTTTATTTAAGAAACTTGATGATTAATACGATGAATATCAAGTTTAGAGGAGGATTGTTGGGAATAAAAGGATTCTTAACTGTTACTACTACTGTTTTAAGCAATTGCTCGTTAGAGTTACTGCTGCTGCTCAAGATTGAAGAAAATGTTCTAAGTCATTACTACTGGTAGTGTAATATTAGTACTGCTAGTACAAAATGTTACTACTGCTAGAAGAGTTTATGCTGTTACACTTAGTTAGTACTGTTAGTCTATTTTAGTACTGCTAAAGAGATATGTATGAGATATTTTAGGAAAAGATATGTATGAGTAGAAAACGCGTTGCAAGCCCATTAGGGTTCCTTGGTGTATAAAAGGAGACCCTAGGGCATGTAGTTCATATATCTCATTCTTCATATTTAGTCATATATAGCTTCAAGGTTTTGTATAACCCTAACACTATCAAGAGTGTTCGTATTAATATATTGAGGCTTAAAGTTTGGTATTATACAATCTTGTTTGTTACTGTTTTATTACTTATTCTTCTTAGTATCGTAGACTAGATTCCGCATAGTCTTTGATATATTCAATCAAAGTTTCTACCATTTGAGCCTCACCATACCCAATTAAAAAAAACACCCACACACAAAACAAATTGAAAAAAGAGAAAGAAGGAAACAAGATTTGGCGTACGCCACTATAATGGCTTGAGATTTGGCATTTGGACTCGGCGGTATCATGGCATGCCATTGGTGGCGCCTAAATGCATACCACATAGATTTGGCGCCTCTCCAAAGTTATGATATTGTAGCCTCTTAGAACAAAGGGTGTAGTAACGCACACCCCCTGCGTTGGTCTGATGTGGCCTCGCGTTGGGTTGCGTTACTGCATGGCTGCCTCTCGTTGGATTGCTCACGTTGGCCTGCTCATTGGTTAACCAATGAGTGTTGGTCTTGTGTTTTTTTATTCACTTTTAAAAGAACTAGTGTGTGTAGTGTGTGTGTATGTGTGTGTTGTTGTGTGTGAGTTGTAGTGTGTGTGTGTGTGTGTTTTGTGAAGAAGATGAAATGTGATTAGGCAATGGGTGGGTGAGTAGCCAAGTGGGTTTTATTTTATTTAGTTTTAATATGTTTAATTTATAATTTAGTTTTAATACTAAAGTTTGTTTTATTTTATTTAAAACATTTATAAATGTTAAAATTTATAATTTAATTTTGGTTTGAAGAAAAAGAAAAAAAAATAATGAGTTCTAAAAGTGTAAGTTAGTGTAAGGCTAGATTTATCAGTCCGCGAGGGAGTGTTTTTTTCGTCACCAGTGAGCTAAAGCTTACGCGCCACCCCACTAACACACATCAAAGTCACGCGTGAGGATGGGGAAATAAGCTCATGAAGGTGAGTGAAAGACTTTTGGGGCATTGTGAAATTTGTGGGCCTCATTGTGAACGGATACATTTATATAAAAAAAAATTTCCCCACTACCATTTTATTTACCTATTATTACCCTTAAAACTCTAACATTATTAAAAACAACTTCTTTTACCCTTTACCAAAAATCTTAATGGCTTGTTCGGTACCACATACCGTCGATGAAATCAAAGCTATGGTTCAGAAACAAATTAGGAGGATAAAGTTCGTCTGCTAGCATTATGAACTTAGCCGTTGAATATGATAATGCAATCACAGCTAAAGATGATATGCGAAAAGCATACGATGGATGCTGCTCTAATTGACACTTAAAAAAAGAATATGATAAAGATTACGAGATGCATAATGCTTTGCTTAGAAAGATGGCAAAATTAGAACAACAAATCAATAATAAATTTGTTTGGATGCATTTAAAAAACAAATAGGTCAACCATTGTGTTTTAGTTTTTTGTATTGTTTTTTAAATTTCGTATTGTGTTTAAAATCCGTATTGTAATTTGTATTTTTATTTAAATGAATGAAAATTTAGTTTGTTTGATTTCGTACGTGTACATCAATTTAATTTAAAACACACACATTTTATTCAAATAAAAATAAAATTACAATACATAAAAAAGAAATACGACATTCAAATAAAAATACAATACATAAAAAAGAAATACGACATTCAAATAAAAATATAATACATAAAAAAGAAATACGACATTCAAATAAAAATACAAATTATATATGAAAACAGCTCATATCTGTTTTCTTTGTGCATCCAACGGATTTTGTGACTAATATTATCTTGTATTTCTTGCACACATTTCCGCAACTTTCGTTCAACCTTGTAATCTTTCATGGCCTCGTCGCTCAAAAATTTGTCGATCACAACAAGTCTTTCTTGCGAAATTTCTTTGCATTCCGCATATTGTTCCCCCAAAGCTTGTTTTGTCAAGTGTGCTTCGTTAAACAGCTTGGTTGCGGCGATGATAGCTTCTTGACGAGCCGCATCGGCTATTTCACATTGTTTTTAAACATAATCTTTGATTTGTTCGACGGTATGTGAGAGAGAACAAGACATGTTTGGAAAGAAGTTGGAAAGAGTACGAATATAGGAGAATGAATGAAAATATATGTAAAAGTTGAGTATTTATAGGTGAAAATTGAAGTTTTTAAATTTTGTAGCCGTTGAGATCTTTTTTTAATTTGTGTAGCTGTTAGAATTTAAAAGAAAATAGTTAGTTAAAAAAAGTGAGGGGTAGTGTGACTCATAAGTGAACTGTGAGAGGGAGTGAGAATTTAAAGTTGGAGAGAAAAATATGATGTGATGTTGATGTGTGTGGCAAGGGGGTGTTTTTCCGATGACTGATAAAAGTACTCTAACTTAGGCTAGATGGTATAAGAGGTGAAAACTCACCTGACACGTCAGCGTCACATCAGCTTTCTCTCTCCAACTTTAAAACTCACATCAACCGTAATAAGAACTCACCTTGCCACTAAAACTCACATTTTATTAAAATACCCACTTTATATAAAATATACCCCACTAAATACCCACACACTCACAACTAATTAAAATACATTAAATAAAATGAAAGAGGACCCACCAAATACAAACTCACCGAATGCACCACAAAAACACCCCAAACTCACCTAGCAAAACTGATATGCCAAAAGTCATTTTATGACCGGAGTAACAACTCACGCATGAGTTTTAACTCACCACAGTAAATTGCCCCTTATACCGTCAAGCCTTAGTGCAAGTTATTTTTGCACATGTTTTTAGTAAATTAAGAGCATCTCTAATGCAAAAAGCTTTTAATAGCTTTTTGCATTTAATGCATTAAATGCATAACTTATTTTATAACTATGAGTTTGATGAATGAGTTTTAGTTTGCAAAGTCTTTCTAAAAAGTCTTTTAAAAACTTTGTAATGCAATTCAAGAAAACCCCTTCAAAAGACTTTTACAAATACTACCTCCGTCCCACATTAAGTGTCCACTTGACTTTTTCAAAGTCTTTTTTCTTCAACTTTGACCGTAATGATTTCTTCTTACGTTATATGATACTTGATGCAAGATATACGAATGAATAGAGTTTTGAATATATTTTTCGTTGGTAGAATTTTCGTTCAATATTATATAACACAAACAAAAATATTTATGGTCAAAGTTGATAAAAAAAACTTAAAATATTCTATTGTGAACACTTAATATGGGACGGAGGGAGTAGTAAAAAGTCATTCTTGTTTTATGCATTGGAGATGCTCTAATTTGATTTAAGTTAAGCGGAAAAAAGCTTTTGTAGCGCACAAATAGCGATAACTTAGGTGTTCCAGCGCCTTTTGCTTTTATTATTACTGCTAGTTTACTTGTAATAGAATGTCCCTGGAATAAATAAAGTAGTGTAAATAAGTTTGTTGTTAGTTGTGCTGATACTAACTAGTTTGACCAGAAAAACAAGAAAAGAAATTGAATCCATCCTCGAATATAGCATCGTCTTCGTCACCAACACCGATACCTAAAATTAGCAACTCATCATCATCACAATCACCTTCACTTTAACACTATTTAATCTCACCACTCTCTTACTTGAAATCTATACTATTAGGGCTTATCAAATGAAGTTCATTCACACTAATTTATAATTAGTGTGTGTAAATTATTTAGTTAAAAATGGGTGGATTATGTTCTAGGAGATCTACTGAAGAAAATGGAATAAATTATGGTTCTGGCGTGGTTTATCAAACTCGAGGGGTGCCTGAAGCGAGTGTGAGGAGGGATGACGTGGCGGTGGAGGAGACTAATAATAAGAGGGGAGTGACCAGGGAGGCATTTTCGTTTCCGGAGATGAATGGCGAATCTTTTGCTATGGATGATAATGATGGGATTCCTAGGCTCTCTAGGGCGTTATCGCATAAGTCTAGAGCCCATAAGTCCAATTTGCCTCATGTTACTAAGGTATACTTTTCCCTTTCTCATTTTCTTACGTTTTCAGAATTGCTACTTATATGTTTGGAATTTACAAGGTAGTTTAGATTATAATTAGTTTATTTGAGGATGCATTATTCTACTTCTATGATTTACGTTAAGTAGACTTAGAATGGAACACCGTAGAGGGTTTCAAACTCCTATTTAAGAAAATATCGGATCACCTGGATTTTCATTTTCATTTCATACTGTGTTTATTATGTGCGCGTGATTGCTATTTGATGGTTTAGGAAGATTTGTCATAAAGTTTATCGAATGAGTTAATGTAGGTGTGAAGCAACACTCATTGAAAAGCCTACCATAAGATCTCATGCGTGCCTAATTGGTTGATGCCCCATTGGGAAATGCGAATTCCCATTTTTTATTCGGATATAAATAGATTAGGAAACGAACGAACCGTGAATGTTTTCTTTTTCTGAGATAACCGAATATTAGTATGGGGTACCTATAGGCTCATGCTCCATTGGTTGCTTCTTGTTTCATTAGCACGTGGTTACCAACTTTAAGATTTGGTATCGTGACGTATTACAACTTTATTTAATAGCGCGTGCAAGCAAGAGTGACTATAAATGGAGAGACAAACGCTATTGGCTATATATGAGCAACGACAATTTAGCACTATAAATATCGACCGGTTCATGAAGCTCATTCGTCAGTACGTCGATATTCATATACTATCCAATAACGTCCAATCAATAATTGCCATGTTGCTACTCCTAATTTGATTGAAGGCTAAAATAACAAATGAAAGGTTTATGAAAATGTTACGATTCTACATCGGCCAACTATGAGATTGGTTGGTGGTTTATAAAGTCTAGGTTTCCCTCCTCTTACAAGCTAGCTTTTTGAGTGAGTTATGCACTTGGACTTATGAACCGGTACGAGCCTAGTATGGGATAGGTTCGTATCAATTGGTATCAGAGCTAGCCCTACCTTTCGACTTTCAAGGTGGCCTATGGAGGAGTGGTGGCTTGGTCCCGGATAAAGAAGGGTGCCAACCGTCACCAACATAGCTCGGAGTGGTGGCCTATGGAGTGGTGGCTTGGACTTAAAAAGAGGGGTGTGAACCATGACCAACATAGCCGTGACCAATGAGGACGTTGGTTCTTCAAAGCGTGGGGTATTGTTACGATCCCACATCGGCGAAGTATGGGATTGGTTGGTGGTTTATAAAGTGTGTCCCCTCCTCTTACAAGCTAGCTTATTGAGTGGGTTCTACACTTGCACTTATGAACCGATACGAGCCTAGTATGGGATAGGTTCGTATCAAATTGTTACTCTTACGTTTATACGGTCTCAAATCCCAATTACATGTATATGTACAAAATGCACATTGTGCATAAAAGAATTATAAAAGATAGTCTTACTACACAAACTATGATCTTTTTGGGATTGCTTTAAAATGTTTCCATTGTGGCGTTGGTTCCTTACAAAATTATACTTTGAACTCCTTATTCAATCTTATTTTTATAAAAGAACTTCCTCAAATCAAGGTGGAAGATAATTATCTTGTCTTACCATATAATTTTAATTATGTCAGAGTTAGAACATCTGAACATCTGAATTTGTTATTAAAACTAGAATGCTACTAGAGTTAGAATATTAGAAATAAGTGTGAACGGATTGCTAAACGGAGAAAGACAAATTTGTACGGCGCCTACTATATAAACCGCCTCCCTTGCTTGCACGTGCAAGGGCTTTATTGAGTGGATGATGATAAAGTTTGTTCTTTTGCTTCCTTGCCCCATTTGTCCGTTGCTTTGCCTTTATGTAACATTAAGCTAGTTTCCCATCCTATTATGCTCCAATTAATGCATTATGCTTCAATATTACATTTCGTGTAATAACGTGTTTCTTTCTTTGGGGATTTAGGTCTATATGGAAACCCTTTGATGCCCCCATTAATGCAATACAGCATTACACAGTACATTCTAAATAACACGAAATACCAAAATTTGTGTGCTCAATGTGACGTGGTTGTATATGCTCTTATATATATATATATATATATATATAATGATTCTGTTGATGTATTGTAGTAAATATTAGGGGTGGCGATTAGGGTTGGGTAACAAGTCAGATGGGTAATCCTTTGGCACGTGTAACACGTTGGAACATATTTGTCCAAAAACGCTATAGGAAAACTAAATAAAGACACTAAGGGCTTGTTTTAATATTTTTATTAAGTCGTGTTTAATTAACGGATGACTTAATGTGGAGACCCTCACTTTATCACTTATTATTTTAAGTCATTTTTTTTATTAAGTGAAAAACAAACAACTTTTCACATGACTTAATAAATTCAGTTTTTTGATATTAATTCGATTAAGTTTAAATCAAACACCACCTAAGCTTCCAGCAGCTTTAATAATTAACTCTCAGACCCCTCAACTATTCCGATCGATCATAAGTTGGTATTACAAATCGCTCAATGGTGCTAAGTTGAATGAATTATGCATGAGTTATCAAAGGCTATTAAGCATCTTCATTGTTATATATTGCCTCACAGAAAGTGTTTATTAATATGGTATTTTATGATAATCACAAGTATTAGTCCATTTTATGATACGAACCGGCTGATAATTTTATTAATAATGAAGAAAACCGCTAAAATAAAGAACAATGAAAGCTTTTCCAAGTCCTCCTGTTCTATTGTTCCCCATAATAAGAATTACAATCCTAATCCTCTATTTATAATAATCCTATTCTTGTAGAACAAGTCGATCCTAATCTTTTCCTAAATAAAACATATCTATTAAATAATTAAAACTATTTTAATACTTATTTAATATCTATTCCATAATTAATTATTCCAGGATCGTATCATTACTCGCCCCGCAAAAACACCTTGTCCTCAAGGTGTTCCTTTAAAATCTTGAGCCACGTGATTCCGGGATCCCAACTTTGTCTTTGATTTCCCTTGTAGTGTAAAATCGGCCAATAGCAAACTTGTAAGATATGTCGAGGAGGATGGTGTTTGATCCCTGGATTCCAAGTTATTCTTTCTTCTCCCTTCCCTAGATGACAATTAAGCCCCTCAAAAGCCCTTAAATCAAACCCAACAATAAGTTCCAGCCCTACACCAAAAATTTGTTCACCCATGTGTTGCATCTCCCTATCAATCGCCGCTTGCGGATCCACTCCGAATTCCCGTCCAAAACCTGTAGGTTGCATTCCTTCAACAAATAGGACACCAGAAGAATCTGTACGCGGCTTAAGTCGCTCACCATTCATGTCATTCGTTGTCCCTGGATCGAGTTTGTTCGATCCTTCCACATCCCAATACTTAGGCCTCAAGTTTTTTCCCATAGTAGTGCTTGATTCAACGTTAGAATTATGCAATTCCAACCCAATATCATCATAAGCTCGCCGTATTGATGGTACATACGGGGCCGTCTTTGCAGCTACGTTGGTAATTTGAGGCACATGATCCACATGTGTTAATTGTGATGAAGCCGTACCCAAGATCAGTTGCTTGAGTTCCTCAAACTTTGCATCCCATCCTTCCTTCATAGCTTTGATACTCGCATCTAACTTTCCAATACCGTCGTCAATCTTCTTCTCCAAAGATCCATGCTTGCTTTTGCTTCTGCCTTATACTCGAAGAATTTCAACATCCAATTTTGAAACTTTTTTGTTAGTCATGACTTCTGATGAACAGTATCCGATGAACAGTATCCGATGAATAGTTTTTTTTTTGAAACCTTAGAATCGAAACAGCTGTGATACCAATTTGATACGAACCGGCTGATAATTTTATTAATAATGAAGAAAAACACTAAAACAAAGAACAATGAAAGCTTTTCCAAGTCCTCAGACCTGTTCTATTGTTCCCCATAATAAGAATTACAATCCTAATCCTCTATTTATAATAATCCTATTCTTGTAGAACAAGTCGATCCTAATCTTTTCCTAAATAAAACATATCTATTAAATAATTAAAACTATTTTAATACTTATTTAATATCTATTCCATAATTAATTATTCCAGGATCGTATCATTTTGCTTTCCTGTTGAAAAGATCTTACTTCTGGAAATTACAAATTATTCATTGTTAAAGAGTGCATTGTTATTCATGAAAATCACAAGTATTAGTCCATTGTTAAAGATCGCAAACCTGAACCCGAAAGGAGCCAAACTCGACCCCTTAGGAGGGTCTGGACCGGGTGTATTTTCTATCCTCTTCAACCCGGATTGACCCGAACCCGACCCTATTCACAGCCCCACCTAAATCAATAAAGCTCATCTGCATTTCTAACTGTACAGACTTTTAATTTGAGAACTGTAGGTTTCAGAAGTGAGTTCGCTTTTAGGTAAAGCTGGCACTGCTGGTTTTGGAAAGGCGGTAGAAGTGCTGGATACACTTGGTAGTAGCATGACAAGCTTGCATGTCAGCAGTGGTTTTGTGTCGGGTGTGGCAGCAAAGGGAACTAAAATTACCATATTGTCCTTTGAAGTTGCCAACACAATCGTTAAGGGTGCCAATCTTATGCAATCTCTTTCAAAGGATAACATTAAACACTTAAAAGAGGTCGTGCTGCCTTCAGAAGGTGTGCAATGCTTGATATCTAAAGACATGGATGAGCTCCTTAGAATAGCCGCAGCTGATAAGAGGTGGGTACACCAGAAATTCCCGTGATATAAACATATGCTATTTTATGCTTCTTTGGTTTTCAAGGTTATATACTCTAAAAGTGTGTCTTTTAATTGATCTGTTTTGTTCAATGTTTACAGGGAAGAACTAAAAATCTTTTCTGGAGAAGTGGTTCGTTTTGGAAATCGCTGTAAAGATCCTCAATGGCACAATTTGGACCGATATTTTGAAAAGTAATTTCTTTGGACATAAACTAGAGGCGGCAGTTTAAACCAATTTACTCCGTACTTATGAGTGGTGGATCTAGGTCATGTTTTATCACCAACAAATAAAAGGGTTTGAAAATCGCCGAAGTGTATTTTTAATTCGTAAAATCTGCTAAATCATAGAATTAGATTATTACTGAAAATATTAAATGAATTTGTGACATGATGTATGAAATACTTATTATTTAAAGTAAAAAATAACCTGTAAACAAAAAGTCTTTCCGTTAACTCATTCTGACCTGACCTAGCCTGTTTTGACTTTCATATTAAATTTCCCGTTTTGACCTTGACTTGACCTGCACATTATGCCAGCTCTCAGATAAATATATATGTCGAATTGGTTCCACATGTGATGGTAATGCCTTTGTTGTCTCGTTCAGATTGGGTTCTGAACTTATTCCTCAGAAGCAACTGAAAGAAGAAGCAGAAACAATAATGGAGCATTTGAAGATTTTGGTTCAGTATACTGCGGTGAGTATTTGCTTAACGTTCGTTTTCTACTTCCTTTCTGAATTCGGTAGAAGGAAAGATTAAGAAAAAAAGAACTTTGCCAAATTTGACATTGTGGGTTTTGACACATTGATAAAGTTGGCCTATTACATCACAGGAGGTATGTTACTTAGAGATGGTAATTTGTACATGGGTTATACTTCTATTGTTTTATTATGTGAATAGTCAAAGAATTAAGAATACGCCTAAAATGGAGATATGATTGCTAATTTTAGGTATATCATTCTAATTCTAAGCAAAAAATATGATGATCGAGTCATATTTTCTTTCTACGTCTAGAATTCACGTGACACAAGCTTTCCTATTGAGCAACTAAATCTATTTTTTTTTCAGTATATATGGGCTTAAAACTACCCGCAAGCTGGTATAAGATCTTTATGCGTAACTTGCTTAAGAATCTAATTATTTCGCTGTAGCCCCTTTCCTTTCTGAATATATCATCTAGCTGTCTCTTTGTTGAATATAAGTCATACAAGAAGTCCCCAATTAACCTCAATCTTTAGCATCCTTGGTTAAGGTTTATAACTGGTTTGTGTTTATTTCTAGGCCCCTGACTATGTCTGTTCAAATACCTGTTTTCGTAACACACACACTCATAAAAAGATCAGTCTTACCTTGATATAAACTAAGTAAAATTTTCAATTAGAAAACGATAGCCGCATATAAAGAGTTGTATTGCAAATCAGTCTAATAAAATATTAGTCAAACAAATTAAAAGTTTGACAAACCAAAGCTCTTGATGTTTTAAAAACTATTGTCATAATAAAAATTCACTTTCTAAAAAATTCGAGGCAGCTTAGGTTAGTGACGCACCGACACGCGAGACTGGTTTTTTTATTTATATATTTTTTATTATATTCTAAAAGATCCATAACCTTTATAAATAAATATTCATTAATGGTAGTGATTGTACAAATCTTATTTTATTTGTGCTATATTCAGATTTCAAGAACTTTATGTTTGTGTGTGTATGTATGTATATATAAGGTTCCAACTGCTCCAAACTTTTCATCTCATAAACAATTGCATCATTACATAATTTGAATTTAGAAATTGTTTAACCTATACTGTGATTTCAAATCGTAAGATGAGGTAGAGTATTTGACTGATGAAATTGAATGTAAACATAATTTGTATGCAGGAGTTGTACCATGAGTTACATGCATTGGACAGGTTTGAACAAGATTTTCGACGCAAGCAACAAGAAGAGGAGAACCCGAATGCTCCTCCAAGAGGTAAACATCACATAGATCAACTCAGCGAGTACGATAAATGTAAATTGTATATCTCTAATTACTCGAAATAAAAAGTTGCTATAACTACTAAAACACGCCCTATATTAGCGGAGACATCATAGGAAATATTACATGAGATGTTACCCTTGTTACATTATGTAGATATAGTTAACTTGAGTAAACCTTATAAAGGTCTTGACCACTTCGCTAATCATAATCAATATTATTTTGTCATTATAATTGTTATTATTATTTAGATTTATACTTTTGTTTAAAATTGTGGGAGAATGTGTTTTGCTTAAAATCTTATAATATTTGGATTTTCATTCTTGGCTAGTAGTACTTCTAATATCTATAGATATAAATCCAGTATGGGATATTTAATCAGTGTATAGTTTCTAGAAATGTATATCTCTGTACCTTAATATATGTTTGTTTCTAAGAAGGTTGTTGTTTTCCGTGAAATAATTTAGGTAGTGTTTTACGCTTTCCAGTTTTGGTCCATATCATTTTATGTACTATATTAAGAGGGCTACTACACAGCTTTCTATTCTCTCAATAAAATGCAACCACAGGCCTGGTAAACTCCAAAGGCCCTATTGTCATTATCATTATCATTATCACCACTCTTATTATCGTTTCTTTGTTAAAATAATTTATGATCTGTATTATTTGTAATCTAAGTTGGCCATTTCAATGGGATGCTTCCCATATGTTCTTTTGTGTATTAGTTGTTTCAGCTCATTGATCTCCTTTAATTGTGTGCGTACATGAAAATGTGAAGGGGACAGCCTTGCTATCTTGAGGGCAGAATTGAAAAGTCAGAAGAAGCATGTCAGAAGTTTGCAAAAGAAGTCACTCTGGTCTAAAATTTTGGAAGAGGTAACAAACTACGACTATATGTATTTGTCAAGAGTAGAACACAGTTTTACCATTTGAAGTAGGCTTATTACTTTTTTAATCACTTTAGGCGCATCCGCTATTCTTTTTAAGGTATAAGTGTTAATCTTTTGCAAACAACTTGCAAGTCTTGAATTATCTTGACTAGCTTTTTGTATTATACTATTTAAGGTGATGGAGCAACTTGTGGATATTGTCCATTTCTTACACATGGAGATTCACAATGCTTTTGGAACAGCTGGTATGAGTTTCCTCCACAATTTTCTCAATTTTTTCTTATCATGGGATGCAGTTAAGTTGATAAGACCCTGCTCGATAATATAGTGAAAAAAAAAGAATGAAAATAATTGAATCTAATTAAGGGATAAACTTGAGTTGCTTAGAACATATATTATGTACTTCATGGAATTTATTGCAGATACACAAGCGCCAGTAAGAAGCAATCGACAGAAACTGGGAGCAGCTGGTCTAGCACTGCATTATGCTAATATTATTACTCAGATTGATACGTTGGTGAGTTTCTGTCCTTACAGATGGTTTCTGTCAGATAATGGGATGTAAAAGTTCTTAGTGATCACTCTTACAAGAAGTAATGCTAATATTGCTACGTTACAATTTTAGTCGGACAAATACAGATGTCAAAGCAGTCCCTGCAAACTTTGCTTGCATCTTAGAAAGACTTGCTCCATCTAATTTAGCTCACATTAACTTCAAATACATGCTGTTATGCGTCCAAAATACTAAATTTTCCAAGTTCATGTGTACACTGTTGTAATAAATAAGAGAGTGCATCTTGATCCGAATATTACATCCTAATATATAGAAATGGCATCCAAAATATCTTTGTTTCATTTTGGGATGCACTAACAAAATTGGAAAGCTAGTGCATATGACCATTTCTTAATAGCAGTTACCACTGGATCTCCTAAAATGCTTATACAGTGATTACGTTTTGTATGGTTTGCCAGTCATACATAGTTTTCTAGTTTTCATGGCAGTCTAAACTGGGTTTTTGTTTATTTCACATAATAACTTCACAATACAACTATTCATTGTATTATTATTCTGTTTTTTCAATCAATTCGATGATAGGTGTATGAGTGTTCTCAGAACTTTTCTTGATAAACTCCTTTGTGTTACACATCAGGTTACTCGCGCGAGTTCTGTGCCTCCAAGTACTAGGGATTCTTTGTACCAAGGACTGCCGCCTAATATTAAGTTAGCAATGCGCTCCAAATTACATTCGTTTCAGCCAAAAGAAGAGGTCTGTACATTTAAGCTGTTTTGAGATCTGTGTCACCATGCTCATGAATACATACTATTTATTTTTTCCATTGCTTGCATTTGTTAGATTCTTTAGGGTTGCTATTCTACTCTATTTTGCAGCCTATCAGTTTTACCTTGTTACCTACGCAAAAGGACAAAATGAGATACTTTTATTAGTGATCTTTGTCATTTGGGGTTAAATAACTTTTTTAAGTATAGCACCAAATTCATACAGAAAATGTTGTAGTATGCCCAAAACACTCTTTTTGCTTATTTGTAGTTTCTTTTAATTCATTCTTTACGCTCATTAGATCAGGTTCCTTACTAAGATAGCATAAGAATAAATAACCTGGAAGAACAAAAAGGTATTTAGCAGATAAATGTTTATATAGGATATTAGTTCGTTAGTACAACTGCGGAATTTACTATTTAGAAAAACGTTCATATTGGTGAATTTGCTAAACTTTGTTAGAGGTAGTATGTATAAAAAAGTAGTTGCCAAAAATATCATTATGGTATATTGTCAAATACTTGTATCCCAACCAAAGTTGTGTTATTTGAATATTGCGTCAGTATATGACATTTTCGACTACAAAATAGTTTTTTATCAATATATCATTCTATACAGTTATTAGTAGCGTTATTCCATATGTTTACACTTTTTACAAACTGTCTTGATTTTTTGAAGTCTTTCTTTGCAGCTTACCATCCCTGACATTAAAGCAGAGATGGAGAAAACTCTGCAATGGCTCGTTCCAATTGCAACAAACACAACCAAGTAATTCTCATGTTCTTGACTTTTTTTTTCAGTGCACATGATCTCATTCTGTAATTTGTTCCTACAATAGCAGCAATAGTATGCGTCCAGAGTTTCACAAATGAAATGGGAAATTTGGATGTCCATCCCAAAAGTGATCAAAATCAGTGAATGATTCAAACCCAATAATAACCTGGTGCATGTCATAAGTGATTTTTTCACTACTAAGATAATCTTAAGTTTTTTGCGATGCTTACACTTATTGCAGTAACTACTTACCTGCTAATAATCAAGTTTTCCAGACACTGTATTTTGAATATTACGGCTTGGAGTGACGATTATAACCAGTTTGCATACTCGTCAAACATTCCCTTAACTTATGGAACTGTTTGAAAATATGACAAATTAGTTGACTTCTAGTTTTGTGCATATATTTTACTATTTATTGCTACTGATAATCTTGCTCTTTGTTATGCACAATTTGGATCAATGCAGAGCTCATCATGGCTTCGGCTGGGTTGGAGAATGGGCAAATACAGGGTAAGTTTATTTCCAGTGCTTTGTTCTGCTTGGAGGTGACAAATTAGGTGGTTTGGGTGGGTTGCGTAATGGGTCAAACTGGTACTTTTTATTGCGGGTAAAAACGAGTCGGCTATGCACATTATATATAGATTTTATAATTCTATTAGCATGTTTAATGAGATTGCAAATAGTGCCTTATTTAATATGTTTACAAAGAGTGTCTTGGTTTGTAGTTAAATCATTAATTTAACCCCTTTGACCCTTAGAAAATGGAAATACAACCCATTTAGAAGGTTAATGGGTTGAAATTGCCACCTCTATTTCTCTCGTTTCCTGACCCAATATTAGTTAAACAGCTAGTTTGTATCCTGTAGATCTGAGGCAAACCGAAAACCTTCTTGCCCGATTGACTCATTACGAATAGAGACTCTCCACCATGCAGATAAGGAAAAAACCGAAGAATGTATTCTTGAATTAATAGTATGGCTTCATCATCTTGTCTGCCAATCAAGGGCTATAAATGGTGGAATGAGATCACCTGTTAAATCCCCAATTCGTTCCCCAAATCAAATAGGACTTCAACTTTCAACAAACAGACCGAACTCCCCACTGCCAGGACTGACATCTGAAGACCGAGAGATGCTTCGGGATGTAAGCAAAAGGAAGTTAACCCCGGGAATAAGCAAAAGTCAAGAATTTGATACCCGGGACAGGTTAAGCAAGCACCATAGGCTAACCAAGAGCAGTAGTCATTCCCCAACAAGGGAAATTAAGAGGGATCCTTTTCCAATCAAGAGACCCTCATCTGTTCCGGTTATCAACTTTGATGTCGATAGGATTAAGGCTATGGATGTTATAGACCGGGTGGATGATATTCGACGTGTGTGAGTAACTGATCTTCTTCAATCAGTGATGTTGAACAAACCAAGATATGTGGAATCGAGTTGATCTTGGTTGAATAGATTTTTGTTGTCTAGAAATTTTCATTTGCACATGAGTCAACTAGTGTTTACAATCGTTTTATGTACAGAGATCTGCACTTTCTCTTTTATAATTGGAAAGTTATGTTCATCTTTCCTCTTTTCTTTTATTTCTGGTCATTTCATAAATGCGTAATCAGGAATGGGTGCTCATTCGCTTGAATTAATACTGGACTTTATCAAGAAAACCGGAACTCGAATGGAGACAATTACGGAAAACGAGCAATACATCAACACTATTTTTTTCAATGTTGATGTGCTTTACTTGTATATAATCTAGAAATTATCAAAATGAACATGGGGTGGGATTAGTAAAAAAAAAAAGTGTTACCAAAAAACAAAAATATTAAATCCTTAAAATGATTTTCCGAGATTAATCATCATTGGGGTCAGATGTCTAGCAACGAACATAAAAAGCCTAAAAAACCATATAACCAACTTAGGCTATAACATAATCATATAAAAAATGACGGTTACGATGAATGCACCAATAAATCCAATGTGTTTGCTTATTGTTTTTTTTTGTAATTTTTTTGAATGCAGGTTATATTAATGCGCGTTGAAAACTCTTCCTTCTAATAGAAAGATTGAATCAAAGATATCACTATACCCTAGTAAAACTTTCTCATTCATTCAAAGTTGTTCCTTACACATCCCTTTAAACAGCAAATTAATAACTTTAATATTATGCTCTTTAGGATTGTTACAAACAAGAATCCTGTTACGATTTTTCAAATCAAATGATCATTGCTAGGTAGGTTGCGGCCTTAGTGATTCACTGAGTTGGATAAACCACGCAGCATATTGGTAGCGGTCGCGTTATATGCGCTGCAATAAAAATACAAGAATAAATTGGGCTAAATACAAAATTTGCTAATAACCTCTATGAAATATATAGACCCACCCTAAAAACCGCCGTACCTAAATTTTCTTATTATACATGCTTTCTACTTTTTTTTTTCCTTTAATAATCTAAAACCACTAAAAAAACTCTATTTACCCCACAGGAAAAACCCAAAACTAACTCTTATTCTTTAACTCCCCTCACGACATTTTTTTCATTTTCTAAATTATTTTTTTTTTTTCTTTTTTTTTTTCCGCAAATATTTCCCTTCCCCCCCATTAATTCCCTTCCGTCCTTCCCCCCCTCTTAATTCCTTCTCCCCCCCTTTCCAATTGCAATTTCCCTATGTAATTTACCTTCCCTTCCTTTATTCCTTCCCCCCTCAATTTCTCCTTTCTCCTTCTTTTCCTTCCCCTCCCCTCCCCTCCTTCCCTTATTTTTATTCCTTCAATATTTTTCCTCTCCATTCCTTCCTTTATTACCTTCCAATTTCCTTGTCCATTTTAGTTTATATTTATTTACTTATTTCTTTATACTATTTAACTTAATATTCCTTGATTCCTCCTCCCCTCTTCCCATCCCTCCCCTTCCTTTTTTTATATTTTTATATTATTATTCCTTCCTTCCCATCCCCTATTACCGACACAAACAACTTCGACTTGTAAGTTTGTGTTCGTATGTATGTTTGTTAGTTGTTGGTTTATCCCCGTATAATTTTTTTTTTTTTTTTTTTCTTTTTTTTTTCCTTTTCTTTATTTATTTTTTCCTTTTTTTTAACTTTTCTTTTCTTTTTTCTTTTTTTTTCCGACCTTTTTTTTCTTTTTTTTACTTCACTTTTTATTTTTTGTTCCTCCCCCACTCCCTTTTTCTCGTCTTTTCTTTCCTTTTTTTTTTTTTTCTTTTCTAATTACTTCCTTGGTCTTTTTTTTTCTTACCTTCTATTTTTCCCCTTTTTTTTTTTCCGCTTTTTTTTTTATTTTATCCCTTTTTTTTTTTTTTTTCCCTTTTTTTTTTTTTTTCTTTTTCATTTTTTTTTTTTTCTCTTTTTTTTTCTTTCTTTTATTTAATCTCCTTCTTTCTTTTTTTTCCTCTTTTTTTTGTATTTTTATTTTTTTTTTTCCTTTCTTTTCCCCTATTATTATTCATCTACCCCTTATTTTTTTTTTATTATTTTTACCTGCACCACTTAATTTTTTCCTAAAAATCATTCTACTTTATATCTTCTATATAATAATCCTATTTTATGTACCATCCTTTTTTCTACCTTCCCTATTATATTTCCCTTATATTATATTTTTTTTCTTTTTTTCATTCTTTCTTTTTATACTTTTTTTTATTCTTATTATTCATTTTCTTTCTACCAAATAAAACTGAATAAACTCCTATTTTTTCACATGTTTATTCCGTAAGTTATATTAATTAATCAGTCTCCCTCTTTCTTTTTTCTCTCCTTTCCATTTTTCTATCTTACATATCTCTCCTCCAAAAACCATATTAACATCAACATCATTCCTTTCCTTTTTTTCTCGCATAAAAAGAAACACAAAAATTAATTCACAAACACCTCTCAACTTCCTCCTCTCCATCTCCACTCACACTACTCTCACTTACGACCCAATTCTCCACCGACCCAATTCTCTCACACAGCACTTCTCCCTGTCCTCCAGTCTCCCTCTTTCACACACACACAATTCCTCCTCTCACTCCCTCACATACTCACCCCACACCCTCTCTAACTCCTCATCTCCCTCCCACTCACAACCACACATCTACTCTCCTCTTACCCATCAAACACTTTCTCCAAAAGTATATAATTTTTATGAATCAAGTTTGTATTCAAATTAATGTTAAAGTTGTAAAAAATTAGTGATCAAAATAAAATAAACCCACTAAAAATGTAAAAAACTAAAAATTTCATAAAAATATATCAAAATGGATCTTAAATTAAAGAGCACAAAATTTTAGAAATTATGATGAAATTAGATCATACAAAAAATAAATATATAAAAAGATATTTCAATTTAAAAATAAATGTGGTTTTTTAATTAAGAAGTGACACATGTCACTCTATAATGTGTTTTCTCAAAATGAGATGGATGGTCAAGATTGCACCTCCTTATCTTAATTTTTGATGAGACCCACGTTATAAATGCTTTATATAGAAGTATAGATAGATATATATATGTATTGGGAATGCTCAAGTCGTAATCCGTAATCCGTAATTATACGGTTAGAAATACCTGAGGCTATTGAGGGGACACACATATACACCGATGGAACGTTTTATTAATATGATTAATGTATTTATAGTAGATAAAATTATATTAAGTAAATCACGAAATAACTAAACGGTCGTTAATTATACCGTTGGACGTTATAACTAACTAATAGACATTTATTAACAAGTAAGGGAATTGTAAGTACAAAATCGAAAGATAGGGGTGTGTTGTTTGGGCCGAACGAATAGATAAGAGGAAGGAATGAGGTGTTTATAGTTTTGACCAAAGTTGAGGAGGTGTTCGAGTTCGACTTGGGATTTTGGTCGACAATATTCAAGAACAAGAAAACATTGTGTTCATTGTGTTTTATTGTTTATTCGTGATACGTGAACTAGCATTCAACGTTCTTCTATAACGTGCAGTGTATGCAACCTTAGGGGTGATTTACTTTAATCACTTAAGGGTTTCGTTCACGATCAAGAATCACATGTCTTAGTAATTTAAGTAATAAAATAAAGAGGTTAGTAATTATGTGTAATTATTTGTGTGTTAATTTATATGCATCAAACAAGATCCCTAAGGGACACCTTCCGTTGCGTACTCGTAGTATAAAGTATTATATGTTTGATAAATCCCAACAGTGGTATCAGAGCCATCGTTCGATGTTACGGGTTACACCATATAAAACGTAAAATTTAACCTAAAGACTAGTTTTTGTGTTTCTTGAAATCTATTTGTTAATACAAATAATGTCTAAAAATGTTTTTCGACTTCCTTACGTTTTGATAATCACAAAATGTAAAAACATTCTACGTAAAAATAAACGTAAACAAGTTATTAGTCGTAAATTTTTATTTTGACGTAAATCACTTAAGGTATGAATAAACAAATACTTAACTTGATAAATGATCAAAGAAATACCTTTTTGTTTTAAACTTTACATTTTTCAAATGTAACAAAACATTTTTACAAAAATAAATTAGACAAAATATTTTTGTAATTATAAGAAATGTTTTATTCAAATATATATTCAAAATCAGGTTTTCCCCCTAAGATAAATACAACCTGAACCAGAAAATATTTTCCCATAAAATGACAAAAAAAAGAGCGTCCTACAAGGGAGGGTCCCCTGATAGGGAAGACGGTCCCAAATATATATGGGACCGCCCAAATAAAGCAGGGATCGTCACCTTTAGACTCACCTGGCTTGCTTATATATAGTGGCTTATTTTCAACTATTTTCTCACCTTTTTGCACACAACTTTTCTCTATTTAAATTCAGTTTACACATATTATAGTCTTTGATCATTTAACTTGTTTAAACGTTGTTTACAAGTGATCCAATCCTTACTCTCAAAGTGCAAGAGAAGAATACTCGTAATCGTCAAGATACGAAGTATTGTAAATTAGTTTGTGCATTCGTAACTTTGTTACGCTCTCGTTGTAATTTGTACATCAACCACATAACCTCCACTCTTGTGTAGTAGTTAGATTGTGTTAGTATTTTAGTCCTTCAAATACGTGTGTGAGTGGTTTGTATTTTAGTCCTCAAAATACATTTGTGAGTGGTAGATTTGTTTTAGCTAAGATTAGAACTCGAAATTTAGCTTAGTGTCGGAAATTGGTGTAAGCGACGATTGTACGGTTTTCTCCACCTGAAAGGAGCTTGTTGACATAGTGAAGTGAACTCTCGAGTTGGGTACTCAGGGAATGGAGTATGGCGAAGAGAAGCTTCGTTACCGAACCACTATACATCTTCGTGTTGTGGTTTGATATTTCTAACTCTTTACTATTGTCTTGCATTTTACATTTCATAGTTATTAACTATTGTTATACATATATATTGTGATTAATTAATCTCACATAAACTCGGATCAAAGGCTTTTAAAAACAAGAATAATTAAATTTAAAAACCGTAAAACTATTAAACCCCCCTTCTAGTTTTCCACAATTTGGTATCAAGAGAAGGCTAACCCAATTTTTTTAGAATAAACTGTATTTTAAAACTTTAATCGATCTATGGAGTCTGAAAAATACCTAGAAGGGCAATCTATGCAAAGACCATTACTTTTTGAAAGCGATGGATTTATTTATTGAAAAAATAAATTCGAGACATATGTGAAATCAAAGCGATTGATTTATTTATTGGAAAAATAAATTCGTTACCATACATTCAAGTTATTTTTTCATTGCTTCGGCTGGGTTGGAGAATGGGCAAATACAGGGTAAGTTTTGTAACACCCCCAAATCTGGGTTGCAGCGGAATGTTGAATATCCGAAGGCGTTACTTCATAGTTCAATAGCACAAGATATGAGAACGACCACTAAACGTGTCGTTGAAAAAAAAATACATTGGATTAACAAAATACTTGTTTGTTACATAAGCCCATGGCTTCAAATTATTCAACAATATAAATAAAGATTTCGGTTTATAACAATTGTCCCCAAAATGTAATATGACCCCAAATCTTATTATTGACTCTTCAATTATTGACTCCTAATGTATCATCGCACCTCGTGCCTTATTGACCTGAAAAACATGCTTAAAACGTCAACATAAAGTTGGTGAATTCATATGTTTAAATAAATCAATTGTAGGATCGCAAGATTTCCAAATGTATGATTAAGCAACAGATGCAAACATCATAAAAAGTGATTACGTTTTCCTAAGCTCATGACACCGAAGCTTGCTATGTATGAATGCAAATAAATTGCCAATAATTGCCCGTGAATGATGTTCTAACCCGTAACATCCCAAATTCGACATGGTATACGTTCGTTCCCGGTGATAGCTAATCACCCGAACGGGGATTGTCAATCCCAAATAGATCTATCTATAACATTCGCGCTCACAATCCAGTAATTGACAGTTCATGATAATGGGCTCGGTGGGTTATCGCTACTTAGGCAAACACGTAATCATAGTACAAAATGTGCACTTGCGTTCAATTTGTAAAACAAAGCATGTTCTCACCCCAAAGATGTAAATCATTTAAATAATTGGAAAACATGGGGCTATGAACTCACCTTAGTAAATAGTCCTCTGAAATTCAATGTATAAACTACAATAAATTTTGCTAGTTTATATATACTGTTATCACTTGTGTGGTGGTGTACGCGTTTAATGTATTTGAAA
>BQNB010053487.1:7500-39989 GCA_026074375.1 Tanacetum coccineum | reverse complement strand
ATTTGCGCATCAGATTCAGATTCAGATGTGCGAATCAGATTCAGATTCAGAGCCTCTTAATAAACAAACAGCACCTAAGTATAAATAGGTAATAGTTTTTGGATGATGTTTTAAGCTGATAAGTGTACATGTGTCCTTTAATGATTGCCTTTAAATAGAGTTAAGTTGTTGCTTAGTTATACATCTAAAGATAGAACATTTTTTTACTTTTAAAAAAAGATCTAATTCTTTTTGTTGCTTGAATTTTTTAAACGGCGGAAAATCACATTAAAATTATTCAATCCTAATGAAGAGGTTGGAAACAAACAAATGTTGTCAAAAGTTCAATATACACCTAATATTTGTCATAGATCCAATGAACCAATCTTAGCCACTCATTTTTTCATCAAAAATAAAAAAATCCATTTTCCACCTCTTTTTAAAAAATTAAATATCTCACACACTGTTAATCGTTACGCAAAACAAAACATATCATCGCGAAGAATTAAATTTAATCTTTTCCTATTAGGAGGCGACACAATGAACTTATCAACGAACTTTATATTTATATTTTATGAAATCATATATGATTTTATGAAATCATATATAATTTATGAAATCATGTATGATCCGTTATACGAATCATATATGATTCGTTATACGAATCATTATGAATTTCGCAATCGAGACTGAAACAAGAATTGAAAAAAAGTTCGTATAGAAACACAAAATCATAATGATTTCATGAAATCATATATGATTCGTTATACAATCATATATGATACGTTATCCGCATTAAAAATTTTTCGCAATTCGTGACCCGAAAAAAAAAATCGAAAAAAAGTTCCTCGAAAGTATATCGTGTCACCCGTCTACTGAAAGATAAAAAAATACTCGTCGCGATGGTGTATTTTTTGACGATTTACCGTTTGTAAGATATTTTATTTTTAAAAAAGAGGTGAGAATTTAGTTTTTTTATTTTTGATGAAAAAATAAGTGGCTAGGATTTGTTCATTGGATCTATGACAAATAATGAGTCTATGATGATCTCAACTCAACAAATTTTTCCTCCAAAGAAGAGGAACACTAAAAGAATACACACGCCGCCAAAAAAACAAATTTAAAAAAACATATTAAATAGAAACTCTTGTTGGATTCGAAACCCAAGACTCCCAAGACATAACAAATGATTTCGAGCCGATCTTACACCAAACGAAAGAGATAACTTTTACCATATGAATTGATTTGTTGGGTTAAAAAAACAATTTTTTTTATCTCAGTAAATTAGATAATGTGGTTATAAGCTAGGTTTACAAACTAAGGGGGTGTTTGAGATTGCTTATTGAAAATAGATTATGTGTTTTGAAAATGAATAATCAGATAATCAGCGGTAACAAAAAGTGATTCTGAAAAACTTAGAGGGTGTTTGAGATTGCTTATTGAAAATAGATTATATGTTTTGAAAATGAATAATCAGATAATCAACGGTTACAAAAAGTGATTCTGAAAAACTAAGGGGGTGTTTGAGATTGCTTATTGAAAATAGATTATGTGTTTTGAAAATGAATAATCAGATAATCAACGGTTACAAAAAGTGATTCTGAAAAATAATGTTTGGATTCGATTATGCTGTTTGAAATCGCAATAATCAGATAATCAGTTTTTTTTTTGACAAATCAAAATATGTTTAACTTAAACATGTATAATGACCAAAGTAGACATCAAATTAGTGACTTGTAATTTCTATTTTTGAACAGACGCAACAGAATACGAGTAAATAACAAATACGCATGTATATGACATAAGTATTCATATTAAAGCTTTGGATTTCAGTATCTAAAATGCCATAAAAAATTCCAATGGAACAAACGTAGCCTTCAAAATATCAATTAAATATCAAACTATAATAGAAATATAAAAAAAGCATAGAGTGGCATCCAATAGCAAGGAGGTTGGGGGTAAATGCGTAATATTATGAACAATGCAAATCCACGTTTTCTTGCGGTAGGTCTCCCCTTGCTTTTGCATAACTACGTTTTGAGGCTCCAATAACGCAGAAAAGCAATTTTCATCATTTCTATTACAAACTCCCAAGGTATTAAATAGCGTTGAAGCGTGGCTAACGGGATAAGCCAAGCTCAAGCTTTAGCGTGAGGCGTTGCGTCATAGCGTTTTTAAAGCTGACCAAGCGGCAAAAAATATTATAGAGTGGTCAATATTAGTTTAGTTTACTAGGCAAAAAATTTGAGGAACGAGTTACTAGCCCGAAGCCCAACAACCCAAAGCATAAATACTTGTAAAAAAAAAAAGTCTCAAATCCAAAAAAAAATTTAAAGCTCAAAAAAAATATGGGCCCCTAATTAGCCCGCTTTAATACGACCTTATTGCACGCCACGCCTCAAGATGACGCCTTGGCCTGTTTCGTAAACGAGAGGGCCACGCCTCCGCTCTATAGAGCCGCTATGCTCCGCAATTTAGAACCTCCAACACTACAAAATGAATTATATCCGTTTGCAAACCAAAAATTCAATATAATTGTCCCACAACGCAATCCCAAACACTCACTAAATGGTAAGGTGGCACAAAATGTTTGGCGACACGTAGCAGTAGCAACAGCAGTAAGCAGTAAGCAGTAACAGTAGTAGTAAACAGTAAGTAGTAGCAGTAGCGGTTAACACTAAGCAGTAGCAGCTGTTTGTTTATAAACGTGTTTGGTAACGTAGCTGTAACTATAATTATAAAGTGTAAAACAAACAAACTTACCGCTTCTTCAGGAAGCATTTAAGATTGGAGCAGTTGGGAATGTTTCAAATTTTTGTTTATGTGTTGTCAAATAAGCAAATGATTACCGTTTGTCGTTCCTAAAATGCTTCATAATACTCCAAAATGCTTGTTGTCAAACAGAACCTATCAGGTTCAATATTGCAAACGCGGCACAGGATTTCAAAATGAGAAACCTTGGCAGATCCAAACACGGATAATTGGGAAAATGGAATGCGGAAATGGGTGAGAACAGACACGAAGAAGGTAGAAAAAGGGATACGGTAGTTGGCATAATCAAAGAATCGGGTGTACATTCCAACTTTACCAGTTGGTCTTTCATGCATGGTGGCATCGGAGCTTGGCAGTTGAGGATGGACTTCCTCGGGAACAAAATATTTAGCACAAATGGCATCAAGGTGTTCTTGTGTAAGAACACATTTGAGAGATGTAATACTGCCCATAATAAAAGAGAAGCAAAGAGATTAACCTGAATCAAGAAGAAAGGCTAGAATAAGGGGGGCTGTGCAACTAGAAAACCTCGAAATTTATCAACAATGGTGGAAGAGTGAAAGAGATGAAAAAAGAAACAGTAAGGCACGAATCGACTATTTATACCCATGGTATATTTAAGTTAGGTAAAGGTAGGATGATGACACGTGCCAAGACACTTCCCAATCAACGGTGCAAAAATAGAGTAAAAAGATGATGATAACAGCTGGATATGGGACCCAGGCGGTCAAATCATGCAGAAGATAAAGGGACACGAAGAGTCCACGTAACCAACGACAAACTGCCAAAACGGTACAAAGGACGCGGAACAAGGCAGGAGTAAACGAAAATTTGATCACGGAACTTTAAGTCTAGTAACGCTCACCGCACGCTATAATTGTACCGCGTACAGTAAGCAAACTAGACTGGGGGGACTTGATGACGTATAGTATGAGCACCAAGCTTACTGGGCTTAGTTCATAATATACGTATATGGGCCCAGGCCCAATACAACAAATAGCTGGACTGCTAAGCCTGACAAGGGCCATGCTCCGGATATTTCAAAGACGCACGTGAGTATCTTCTCAACCGCACCCGTGTACCTCCGCGGACAAACACTGGCCGCGGAAGAACACTCGCGTCCGCAAACACGATTACACGTGGACCTTTGCCCGACAAGGGACCCACTCCGGCTACTAACAATCGCAAGCGAAATACTAGGAAACCCTAGTGTTAGGCTTGCCTATAAATAGGGGTCATTTTACACCCCAAAAAGGTACATTCTGTCCAATCATTAACACTTA
Source organism: Tanacetum coccineum (assembly GCA_026074375.1). Classification (NCBI taxonomy): domain Eukaryota; kingdom Viridiplantae; phylum Streptophyta; class Magnoliopsida; order Asterales; family Asteraceae; genus Tanacetum; species Tanacetum coccineum. The sequence continues at coordinate 35,955 of BQNB010053487.1, read as the reverse complement.
CACATACTCTGACATTCTCTGACAAACATGTGTACTTACTCTCACGCCGGAGCTTAATCGCGGGGTCCGCCCTGCGGTAAGGCTAACGGTTTATTCTCATTTGTGCAGATTATCTCTTCATTACTTGGATTAGTACAAGATCTATATCACAGCTCATCCATTGGCCCAGCCCAATAGATGATCTAAACCCACATTCACCCCATACACAGTTTTTGTACTAACAACCACACATCACATGTTAATGTTTTTCTCGACTTTCCATTTAAGGAAGCATAATCATCAGTTTACAACAAAATAAGTAATTAATTACTTCATTAATAATTTATAAGACTTGAAAAGGCACACAACCTTTTAGTTTCGGTTAATAAATTAAAGTAAAATTCATGTTTTATAGAATCACAATAACAAATAAAAAAAATCCACCACCTTTGATTTTTGATTTGATTATGACATACCATTAGGCATAAGGATTAGAAAGATTTTATGAACAACCTCATCCACTGATTGTTTATAAATCTAATGACCATTTTTGTGATTCACACTATTAATAAGATACAATTGTTGTTATACGTCTGGTTCACCAATTTAATTCTCCACAATAAACGTGCTACCAAGTAATATTTCAACGCAAATTTCCACCTTTAGCTATTAGTAGTGCTACTAATATAATAGGATTATTAGATGTAAGATTAAGATATCAAAGAGTATTCAGCTTGTAGTATTTACCAAGGTTATAAATAGTGTGAGGCGTGGTGTGGCGGTATGGCGTGGCGGCATGACCAAGTCTCACGCTTTAGGAGCCATGGCGAGTCATGCGTTTTTTAAGGCGTGACTTAAAAAGGCACAAAATAAAAAAATATTTATAAATTTATATATTTATATCATATTTCAAATATATTGAGTTTACAAAAAGTGTTGTACATAAGGAATCAAGTCAAAACCTTATCTTTACATGTAATTTTTTTTTCATTTTTATAAAAAAAATGATTTTTCTCGAAAAAAATTAAAATTAAAAAAGCCTTCACGCATCATGCCTTATCACGTATCATGCCTTATCACGTTTTCCCACTTCTCATCTCACGTCACGCCTTAAGCTTATGTCTTGGTCTATTGCGTAGCGTGAAGGTCACGCCTCGTGCCTTTGCGAGGCCTTAACAGCGCCATGACGCGCCTTTTAGAACCCTGGTATTTACTCTCTAAATATATGCATCATGCCTTTTTAAGTTTTACGAAATGAAAATAAATAGGACTAATCACCTCCACACCGCCACATCATTATCCAGTTCCACCACCGAACCCCGTAATAGTTACCATGCTATTTATATCCCAACTTAAACATAAACATACCCGGTAAGTCCACAACACATTCACACACGCACACACACAAAATTCGCTTGGTTGTTAGGCCGCCGAACTACCCTAAAATTTTGTTGACCATGCGTGAAGCAAGAGGAGTGTAGCAAGCTTAACGCGTGAAGGTGGAGACATGTCAGACATTCTCGCATTACTATGAGAAAAAAAGTAGAACGGGCGATGAAGGTTTTGACGAGGTCATGATGTCCTCGCTAGAAGTCGATAAACGATAAAAAGAACCCGACTCTCGGTTTTTGACTTTGTCGAAAAGGGAAGAAAGTTTGACTAGATATTTTTCCCGCCAAACTTTGGCGAGGATATGTCCTCGCCAAAAGTTTTGACCAGAATGTTGACCAGTTAATTATGTGTTTAGTTAATAGTTATTAAGAAATTAAATGAAGTGGTGACGTGGTTGTACATTTGGCGCGGACATGTCTTCGCCAATAAATTTTAACCAAAATGTTGACTATTTAAGTATGCAAGCTAAATAGATCAATCAAGATGATATTGATATACTCCCTCCGTCCTGTTTTAATTGGCCTTCAACAAAAAAATTCATTTTATGATAGATTTAATGAATCTGGACGTATATTTATTAAAATGATAAGTTTACCATATTAAATGCAATAAATGTATGAATTATTTTTCTTACAAGAATGAATGAGATGGGTAAAATTGTAAATTTAATACTCTATAAACACCTTAATTAAGAAAGTGGACAAGGTTTTGGGACAAACTAAAATAGTAATGAGGTAAATTAAAATGGGACGGATGAAGTAGAAGGCTGGTGGGATCTGGATAAAAATAATTAATCAATTAAATAGTATAACTGATTGATTAAATAATATAATTAATAGATTAATTATCTTTAGGTATTTGCGAGGACGTGTTCTCACCAGATTTCTTGAAGACCCGGATTACAACTTTGACTGAGAATTTTTGTAGGTTCCATTTGGTCATCGCTAAAATTGAAAAAATCCTCGCCATGTTGAGTATTGTGACAAACTAATAAAGGTGGTGTAGGATCCCGTAACACTTCACTTCATAGAATCAAACACGAAATCGGAACTAGAAATGAGAAAGAAAGATTGAGTTGTTTAGAGAGAGAAAGAGGAGAGAGAATTGAGAGAGAAAGTGAAAAGATATTTTTGATATTTTTGAACAACTAGCTTTTTCTAAATAAGAAAAAGCTTATATACCCCGTCACGCTAAAGGTACGCGCGGGATATTTAACTAGGACCCGGGCTCGGGTTTTGCTTGGGATTAAACCCGAAACATATACAATATTAGATTCACTATCGAGCCCGATTCCCGATATTATACTATTACAACATTAACTAATTAAAGACCGAAGCTCCATCGTAGAGTGACCGAACTTCCTTGTTCGACTCAATAAATTGAGGCTAACAATCTCCCCCGAAGTGAGGTCTTGAACACGGGAACGAGCTTCCTTTATTGACTCAATAAAATTGAGGCTAACAATCTCCCCCGAAGTGAGTTCATTGATGACACTCCTTCATGAGATCAGTGAGATTGCTTTTGTCGTTTAAGCTCGAGTGTTCTTGGTCTTTGTCTTCGTTGTAATCTTGTTCCTTCATGCTTTGCGATCTTGACTTTGAGCCTTTGTCATTGTCTTTATCGTCTTTGCCATCTTGCGATCTTATGTCTTTGACCAACATGCTCATACTTTTGCATTATCTTGAAAGCTTTCTTTGTCTTTCAATCTAGAGCTTTCTAGATAGTATGTCTTTGTAGATTGAGCATTTGAATGGGATTGAGGTTGCCGTTACCACTGTTTGACCTGCAGGTTTACGTTAGTGATAAACGAGAAAATTGATTTGAAATATCGCGTGTCACGTTAAAGAGTTTTTGTTAACACATCGAGGAGTGTCATGTTTTATCAAAAAATCATCTACCGTCAAAATCTTACTAGACCAAAATCGATATCCAGTTGTCACAAGTTTGATTCATATAGAATCTCGCAAGTCACCTACCAAGAGCTTGTTTGATGCTGGCTCAAGCAGGATTTATCCATTTCATGTGAATACATTAATATCACTCGGATGTTCTGTTTCTTTTTTTTTTCGGGCAAAATATCACAATGATATTGGGAGGACTCGGGATAACCGCTTGTGAACTTGATGATGTTCCACAAGTGTTTGAAATGGAATGTGTCCTAACGGATTTTTATTGATCTTTGGCTTGACTCGATTAGTGCATTTTGGTTCTTTATGTACTCGGAGGCTGGAGCATATTGCCACCCTATTCAATATCAACGATCTCGGAATGAGATGTCATACGCTTAAGTGTGATCTCCGTGACAAATGAGACAAGTTTTCTGTGAGAGAAAAACCTGTCACTGGCCTGAGAAGGGTTGTGCATTGATCACTGGTTCATGAAGTCCGTTTTCAATGTCAACATCAACTGTGATTCTGAAGCATATGTATTGACCCGGGTTCAGCTTAAGTTATGCGAGGGCTTCTTTCTTTTTTAGAACCCCTATATCCATACATTTCTTTTTCATTCTTCAACGCCTTCAATGCTTACCAAGATGTCATTACTAAAACCTTGTTGTGATTGTTCCAGTGTTAGCTCAATCTTAGTCGGCATTATTCCCATATACATTCATCTCCAATTCATTCCCTCTTAAGGAACTGCTATTTCTAACTTGGATATTCCTTGGGTCGATCCTTTAGGTTCTGGTGGCTCATAGGATTGATTCCGAAACCTAACCACCTTATGACTCAGAATCGCGTGAAATTAAGATGATTGTTTTGTGGTATAAGATCAAACCATAAAACCTTTTTCTTTCTGTTCAGCAATTAAGTCGAATAGATCATATTTTAATTACATTTCTCCCCTTCTTTTAAATATATAAAACACTTAGTTTTGAAATACCTTGAGATAAAATATGTCTTGAAAATTCTGTGGGAGAAAATATGGTCTAGCATTGAAATGGTTTGGAACATTTTATAAATGTTTGAATACATAGATTGTCTTTGTTGATGTATCCAAGAACATTACAAACTTGTTTATTCGAAAATATCCCCCTCAAAAAATTCGGACCCTTAAAAAAATTGTTGTCTTTTGAAAACATTGTGAGGGATGGAGTGTTGAACACACAATTTTGAAAGATTATGATTGTTATCGAGAAATTCTTGAAAATTGTGTTCAACTTTTTGAAAAACCAGATGTTAGAGGACTTCTCTTCTAACGATAAGGGTAAGCGCACTGAAACGTACACTTTCCTTTTTCTTGAGCTAAAAACATTGAATGTCTTGTAAGAACAGCTCAGACGAGAAAGAGAAAACGTTAATTTTCTCGTTGTGAGGATAAGTTATAAACCTTCCTTTATTTGAAGTTCGGGTTATGTACTGACATTTGCACATAAGCCATCTAGAAAATTAGAAATGACATGTTTTGAAACTATTTGCAACTCTCGCTCGAACTTCATTTACACACCCGTGTCAATGTTAATCGACATTTCTAAGCACGTAAATGTTATCGATTCCAAGAGACATGTCGAGAAGAATCTTTTTGGAAATTTTCTGTTTTTCTGATTTTGTATTTTTCTTTTTGAAGTTTTATATTTTTGATATTTGTTTTCTTCAAAGAATATTTTACATGGCGATGTTTGATGATGATACAAGCAGTCTCATTTGTCGGAACCTCCAGATATCAGCTGGAGTCCAACATCTCATACAATCTTTGACAGATACTTAATCGGATCCTAAGGAAGGGCTTTGTAAACCTGTAGCTAATTGGTATTCAGTTCTGACAAAATATAGTTCAATTATACCATTTTCAACATGTTCCTTTATGAAATGATACCGAGTATGGATGTGCTTTGTTCGCGAATGTTGTACGGGGTTGCATGAGATTGCTATGGCTGACTGAGAGTCGCAATACAACGGTATTTTGTTATAGTTGAAGCCATAATCTTGAAGTTGTGTCCTCATCCACATTACTTGAGCACAACTTGCAGATAACCCAATACTCTGCCTTGCTGAAGTCCATTTGCAGGCAGTTTGTTTCTTTGGACATCCAGCTTACAAGTTTATCACCAAGGACCTGTATCCTCCGAGTGCTTTTCCGCGTATCAATGATCGGCCTATCAGCGTCTGAAAATGCTGTTAGTTCAAAGCCAGAATCCTTTGGATACCAGAGTCCCATGTTAATGGTACCCTTTAGGTATTTAAAGATTCTTTTAACCTCCTTGAGGTGCTTTTGAGTTTGGGGCTTGGATACGTGCACAATTGCTAAGCTTGCATAAGTTGGTCTACTAGATGTCATGTACATGAGCGACCCAATTTTACTACGATCATTAGTTGGGTTAGGGTTCTCACACTCAAATCTACTCTAGTTTGGGTTTTGTAGCAATGGTGTACCAATGGGTGCCAATTGTCCATATATGCTTTTTTAGAATTACTCTAAAGCGTTTACTTGGCCTGATTGATAAAAATACCCTTTGGGGACTGGTGGATCTGAAGTCCTAAAAAGAATTTCATCTCCCCCATTAAGGACATTTCAAATCTACTGTGCATTAATTTTTCAAATCGTTTTGAATATTTAGGATTTGTCGATCCAAAAATTATGTCATCAACGTAAATCTGCACAAGTAGAATATCCTCCCCGTATTTTATCTTGAATAAAGTTGGGTCAATTGTACCTTTAGTAAAGCCTTTGGACCTCCGACGTTTGATCGTTCCTCGTCCAGGCTCTTGGAGCTGCTATTAATTCCTACAACGCTTTCCTTAGAAGGTTGACTTTTTTTGGATGATCTTATGGATCAACGAACCCTTCGGGCTGTAGCCCCATAAACTCTCTTTAGTGACCATTAGAAATGCCGTTTTCGTCCATCTTGCTAGATGGATAAAAGCCTTGTGTCCTGCGTATTGGCAACGAAAATCCGAACTGCTTTCAAGGCGCGCAACTGTGCAAATGATGTTCAAATCAATACCCTACTTTCTGAGCTAACCTTTTTAGCTACAAGTCTTGCTGTTGATTGGAATTAACAGTCTGATCTTCATCCTTTTTTGTTTTCCATTAACCACTTGCTTTATAATCATTTTGCCAAAATGGTTTGGTCGATAGTTCCAAGAACTTTCAGTTTTTGTCGAACTGATTGAAGTTCATCTGCATTTGCTTCCGATTCCATGCAGAATCAGGCCATTGCCTCCTTAATGTTCTTTGGTTCAAACAATACTCACAGGAGCCGCGACATATACATTTCAGGATCTGTGGCTTAGTGTCGTCTTGTTTGAACTGGGCGTGGTTGGATTTCCATGAACTTGTTCTAAGGATGATCTCTGGTCCATCGGTAATCATGATTGTGGTTGAAATGAATGCACATCGGTATTATTAATGTTGTCGTGAGAAGACTCACCAATTTCTTCTGTACCCGTGTACAAAAGGATTGATAAATTTTAGCTTCTTGAAACGATGCATTCGGTGCTTGATGCATTGTTGTTTTCCTCAGCTTTGATCGTGTGGTGGATTGAATTATTTTTCAAGTAAGGACGGTAACGAGAATTTCTATACCTTGTTGTGACGATTCTGTCTTCTTGCTGTAGGAACAAACATTTTGTCTTGGGGGACGGGGTCAGAGTTGTACATAAATCTGCTCCTTTTGTCCTTGAGGAACGTGGCCTGAAGAGACTTTTCACATAGACATCTCTTGTCGCTTGTGGTGCGAGGTCTGAATGCTGTGATCAGACATCATTTCTTGTTTTCATCAAACTTGATATTGAATGGGACTCAACTCTATTAAGCGTGTTACTCTTGTTAGTGAACAGGATATCCCTTCGGAACGAGTTCGAATATTCCACCATGAACTATGGATCCCCCTTTTTCTTTCATCTTATCCAGATTTTCCCCATCTCTAGTTATGTAACAAATGCAACCAAAGATGTGAAGATGTTTTATTGAAGGTTTCCTGTCATTGATGATGTGATATGCCGTCTTTCCATGAGTGGATATGATGATTGATCTGTTCTGAGTATAGCATGCGGTTGGCGGGAGGGGGGGGGGGGTGGTGAGGGTGGGGGTGGGGTGGGTGGGGGGGTGGGGGGGGCTGGTAACTGCTTCAGCTAAAATGATATGAAGCTTAGAGAAGCTGAAAGCATCGTTCGAGCAGCCTCAACAAGAGTACGGTTCCGTCTTTCGACAACGCCGTTCTGTTCAGGTGTTCGAGGAGTGGAAGTTTGATGTTCAATGCCTTCTTCTTTGAAATAAGCATGGAGTGTCTTGTTCAAGAATTTCGTGCCTCTGTCAGTACGAACAGTAATAACTTGAGCTTGAAGATTGCGTTGAATCATCGTGAGAAAGTCTTTGAGAACTTCTGGTGTTTCATCCTTGGATTGTAGAAAAAGAGTCCAAGTGTATCTTGAATAGTCATCAACAATCACCAGAATATACTTCTTCCCATTTATACTTGCAACGCGCATTGGACCACACAAGTCCATGTGAAGCAAATTCAGCCTTCCTTTGGAACTTGGAACAGCTTTTGACTTAAATGAGCTTCTTTTTGCTTTACTCATTTCACAAGACGAACAAAGTTGATCCTTGACATATGTCAACTTAGGTAAGCCTGTCACAACATCTTTCTTTAAAAGCATGGTTATGGCATCGAAGTTGTTTAGAGAGAGAAAGAGGAGAGAGAATTGAGAGAGAAAGTGAAAAGATATTTTTGATATTTTTGAACAACTAGCTTTTTCTAATTAAGAAAAAGCTTATATACCCCGTCACGCTAAAGGTACGCGCGGGATATTTAACTAGGACCCGGGCTCGGGTTTTGCTTGGGATTAAACCCGAAACATATACAATATTAGATTCACTATCGAGCCCGATTCCCGATAATATCCTATTATAACATTAACTAATTAAAGACCGAAGCTCCATCGTAGAGTGACCGAACTTCCTTGTTCGACTCAATAAATTGAGGCTAACAGGTGGTTTGTTAGTTTTTTGGTTTTTAAATATGCAGGAGCCTTTTCTATTCAATTGAAAGTGAAGTTAGAAGATTTGTTCTATAAAAGACAAGTTGGTATCTCCAAGGGCTTAAGTGCAACATTGTAACATATATAAAGATGGATCCAGCTAGGGTTTGATAACTTGCAGTCACATCTCTCTTACTCTCTCGTTTGTACTTTGTTTGATCTTGTGTGTTTGATATTGATCTCAATATGAGTCTGGTCCATCTTCTTGTATTGATTTAGTGACCAGTCTCTTTATTTGATCACTAATATGTAAGTGTTGAGTGATTCATTGTTATGAGGTGATTACATCTTTCTAGAATGGACAATCTCTTATTTCTTTTGTAATCGTTTGGTTAGCATCCGTTTGGAGACCAATCTTCTTGTATCTTTGAGTAATAATAATAAATCACCAAAGGGTGGTTGGTTGGGTGATAGTTGATTGTATTCTTGATTATAGTCTCATACTTTTTACGTGGTATCAGAGATATTAGGTGATTCTTGATTTCTAGGGCTGCTAAAATTTAGGGGGTTCTTAATCTGGTGGTGTTCTTGATCGATTGGTTATGGAGTCTCAACTGTCGTGTTGATTTAGTCTGTTTAGGCAAAGATTTGGTGATTTGTGAGGTTGATTGTTAGGGTTTTTTGAACCCTAATTTTTTAATTAGGGATTTTATTCTAAATTAAAACTGGGCTTGTTCTTGACCGTTTGTAACCCGTGAGTAAGTGAATCAAGGGTGCGGGTGGTAGTGATTGGTTATTTTACTGCGTTCCATAAAGCTCTGTAAGTCTTTTCTTTTCCTTTAAATCTCTCAGCATTTTAGTGAATCACTGCAAACTCTGTGGGTGACATCTTGACCTACTTCCTAAAGAAGCAAGGATACCTGCTCTTCCCATATATATGTGTGAAACTGATTGTTTCAGCTAGATTTGGGTGTGTGTTTAGTTTTAGAACTGTTAGTTCCGTTGTTATTGTGTTTAGATTGCTAGAGGATAGGATCTTAGGCAGTCTTGGAAGTTGTTGGTTTGTGGATTATTGGTGGTTAAATGTGATTGCTAGTGTGCTGGGTTTTTTGATTAATTCTTGTTTGTACAATTCTTGTTGTTTGTCTAAGTTTTTATCTGTTAGTTAAATGATCTTCTTAATATTTGTTATTACGGTTGTTTGTGATCCCTCTAGGTCTACTGTCTTGATTAATAATTTGGATGTTAGTAATCCTTTGCATACTAATCCTAATGATTCAACTAGTATTGCTTTAATTCCATTTAAACTGCTAGGTACTTAAACTTATAGGGTCTGGGCCAGTGCTCTGAAATTAACTTTTTCTGGCCAGGAATAATTTTTTTTTGGTAAAGAGTTTCTCCGGTAAATTATATTACACCAAAAAATCGTTGAAGTACAAAGGATAAGGGTGACGTCCCTTATCTCAGTCCAAAAGTAGACACTCATAAGCAACTAAGTGCTACAACCAAACCCCTACATAAGAAAGACAAGCAAATCTTAAGACTAACAACAAAATTAAAAAAATACTTCCTATCACGACTATAATACGGATAAGCTATTGATCACAAAAATCAACACAACTTTGGTAACTGTTTCACATGAGCCTCGAATCCGTCATAAAAACCAAATCGTCTTGATGGAACAAAGTCACATTAGACGAATAAATTGATGAAACAGTAATACCAATGCCCTTAAAGCAACAAACCAACACGAGATCTTCACTTGAATTGGATCAAAGGACGATTTCATGCACCAAGCTGAAACATGCCAGTCTTTAGCATTAACGGCAGATATTAGTGCCCAGGATGACCAGCAATACTAAATGATATCCCTAGAGATGTTGCGTAACCTGACACAACAATCACAGTCACACCAGCCATAATACGCACTACCAATCTAAGCTTTCCATTCATCCCATTGAATAGAAAGCCCATTATCATCGCACAAAACCACGACCAGATTGCACCAGCAGCAAAACGAGTAGCAACCAAGATTACCCACTACAGCAATCAACCTCTACAACACCCTCATGAGAATGCGTATAAAAAACAAACCCTAAAAATTAGGGTTTGTGGCATAACGGCCACCAAACAAGCAATACTGAAACCACCCAGATATCAAGGCAGAATGGACAGGATTCTAATATACACGAACGAATCCAAACCCTAAAAGTTCGACAGCCAAATAACGATCTTAAAGACCAAAAAATGGAATAAGATAATCAGGGATGGCTTCAATGATTCATAGGATAGAACAGATAACCCTAGATCGAGATAAGAAAATGATCTAGGTTACAAGGCAAGGAAGAGGACGAAACCCTAAACAAATCAAACCCAATATGAACCACAACCAATAACTTAGGATCCCTATATGAACATGTTGAAACCCTAAATCACAAATACGATCAAGAAAGGTTGCAGGTATGGAGATAACTGGCTGTAAACCCACCAAAACAAAAAGAAAATACGATTTTGATTGTTAAAATTCTAAATCAGAGCATAAAATGAACCAATCTCAAGATTAATAACAAGAAAGATCGTATTTTAGAGTGGTCGGAAAGGTTTTTGGTGGTGGCCGGAAGTCTCCATATTGAGAGAGAAAATTAGGGTTTTTCTAGCCAGGAATAATTTTGCTTTTATTGATGGGTCATGTTTAAAACTGCTTATGTGACTAATGATATTATATCTGCTCAATGTGATAGATGTAATGTTGTTGTTTTGACTTGGATTATGAACTCTATTTCCTCTTATGTGTATATGTGTCTTTTCTATTTTGTTGATGCTACTTATGTGTGGAAAGAGTTAGAAAGTACTTATGACAAAGTTGATAGTTATGTTATATTCAATCTATTGCAAAAAAATTAATTGTATTAAGTAAGGTGGTAGTTTTGTGGCTGATTATTATCATAGGTGAAACTCTCTACGGATAGAATTAAATGCTTTGATTAAACTGCCTACCTGTGTTTGTGATACTAATAAGGAGTTGGGTCTGCATACTCAGCTCATGAAATTGATGCAGTTCCTAATAGGCATTGATGACTGCTATCAGTCTGTTAGGAGTGCACTTTTGACCCGGGATCATCTCTTTGATGTCAAGGATGCTTATATAACTGTATTAAGAGAGGAATCCTAAAAAGGATTCTTGTGTCCTCTAGTGTTGTTGAATCTAAATTGAATGCTACTTCTTTTGCTGCTAAAAGTTTTACTAATAATTAACCAGTAGGGGTGATATCATCAAATAACGTCATACTTTACTATCATTTATCCTACGTATTTTACCCACTTTTATATAATTATTGCAAGATATTGGTACTTAATTGCTTAAAGTTTATTATTGCAGTAATTATGGAGTCACTTGTGAAGAATAAGCAAAAAGGCGCAATTCTAGAGCTTAAACGAACGACGTTTGAAGAATACTATTTTCTGCACCTATACGCCGTATCCAGCAATGAAGATATGGCGTATCAGTGCCAGCTCAGCACAAGAAACGCGTAATGATCAATTCCCGATTCGGCGTATCCACTACAACCAATACGCCGTATGCACAGCTGTTCATCAGTCAAAGATACGCATTTAATATGATTGATGGTAATTATCTTAATTAATTTGATCTTATCGCGAACTCCAAGGAAATTAACCCCTATACGCCGTATCCACTTATCCCCATACGGCGTATCCAGGCGTATTTCAGACACTATAAATACAAGACTCAAAAACGAGTTTTAGTGTGCAATATCATATTCTCTGTATAGTATAAAACTAAAGTCGAATTTCTCAAGCCAAGAAGAGCAGCCAAGGTCGAGCACTACTCCTAATTCCATAGAAGACATCGTGTAATTCTTACTTTCTTAATCATTCGATTTTTAATTGTTTGATCACGTTTGTAATAATGACAATGATTGTGGGCTAATACCCTCAGGTATTAGCCATGTTAATGAAGATTATAATGTTTGGTTTGTTTTAATCCGGCTTTGCTTAATTTATCGTTGTTGTTTAATTATGTTTATCGCCTTATACTTGTTTATGTGCTTGTACATGCGACCTATCATTCAACTGGGTCTAGGGAGACCTAACCAGTAACCTAGATGCCGGGATGGCTCTCCATGTTGTGTTCTATATGCCCGGACCAATAGGATCACAAATGACACCTTATCATTACTCTTTGATTATGAGCTTAGTTGACCGGCAGGTGACCCGATAATTGTTCAACCAGTATTGTTCATTTATTAATTGGTATTGATTTTGGTGGTGGACTACCGGTGTATAAAACAACATCAAGCAATAAGTGGGTAAAGTCCCGATGGGCTAGGGTATTAACAGGATCACCACTGCTTTAATTCCCTATGGTAGATTATAATTAAACTATAGGATGCTTTATGCGGATGCGTTAATCGTGACAGGATTGTTCGTGTCTAGGTCTTAGGAAGAAGTACCGCCTAAGTCTTAAGAATGATATGCCGCCTCGAGATAAGCAGCCATTGCACTAATTAATCAAACCAGCATTTAATCAGATTTAACATGGTTAATACAGTTTTCTATTATTTGGCTCGTTCCGCTCTTTTGTCTTGTGTTTATTTGCTTTAGTGTGTATTGTGCTTAGAATTGATATTTGTCACCATAAACCTGTGCCAGTCTCTCAGGCTGAAAACCCCCCTTTTACCTCTAGTAAATATGTATAGCATAGGTTTAACCAGTAATTAGACTAATCTAGATAGAATAAAATACTGATAGAATAATAGGTTAACTCTCACTCTTAGTGTTCGACACCCTACTTACCGCGAAGCTACATCTTGACCGGGTACTCTGCCCGTTAAAGTGTTGTCTTTAGGTTAGTCGGCTAAATATAAATGTAAAACCTGATAATCATAAATAACACCTATACAACGACACATCAAGGTTTTTGGCGCCGTTGCCGGGGAGTGATTAGTTTAATCTTTATTCTTTTTAGTATTTCTAACCTTTAACTTGTTTAGTGTAAAATTATTAATTCTGATTTCTAACTGCTAATTGTTTAGTTTAATTGTGTGCTTTAATTTATTGCATTTAATTGTGTTTTATATAGTATTCTGTTCTGACTGATCACTTGATACGGCGTATCCACCAGTTGGATACGGCGTATCTAACTTTCTACTCAGGACAGCGTGTTGTTTTTACTGTCTAAACGGCGTATTTGTTCTTCCAAACATACGGCGTATTCAGTGAACTCAATACGGCGTACTGCTATTCAACAGACTCATACGACGTATTACTGATCAATAGAATACGACATATTTGTTATCTGATACAGTACCAGTTTTTTGTAATTGGTTTTCTGTTTGTTTCTATGTGTTCTCTCCCTTGAGGGCACATCCTACTGATCATTTTATTCTTGTTCTTAGGTTAAGAAGAAGATCACAATGGCAGGACCGATCACGAAAGAATACATTTCTGCTACCAGTAAAAGCTTCATCTCAAATAGTAACAATGGGATAATGATCGAGAAGAACTTCATTGAGATCGAAGGAACATTCTTGTTGAAAATTCGTGACAACGCTTTTCACGAGAATGATGGTGAAGATGTGTTTAAACATATTAATAGTTTCCTCGAAGTAGTGGAGCCACTCAAAATAAGGGGGCTAAGTCATGACCGATTTAGACTTAGTGTCTTCCCTACCTCACTCTCAGGTGCCGCAAAAGAATGGTTTACAAATGAATGTATCGGCACTATATCTACTTGGGATGATCTAGTTGAAAATTTTGTTCTAAAGTTCTACAATCTTTGCGAACATGACGAAGAAGAGGAAACTGAAGATGATAATGACCCCGATGTATTGACAAACGTTCTAAAATCTTTAAAATCGATGATGACTTGTTCAACTTCGATTCTCCCTTGTGCATAGACTTTGAAGAATTCAACCACCTCCTCAAAATTGACCCTGATATTTTCACTTATGATATCCAAGGGTTCAAAACGTACGACGAATATGCGCAAGGGTTGAATAATAATACAATGGGTAACGAAGAAGTTCCATGGTCAGAGAAAGGGTACCGCCACTTATCGCTATGTAGATCATATATACGAAACATATCGATTTAAAGACGGAAAGGACCTAATTGGACATACATGTTTAGCATCGGTATTGATGGATTCTGTCATGGCGGGGGGAACTTACCCGGAATGGTTCAAATCGGGAATGCATGAGCATACTTCCAAGTTCACAAGTGGTACGACGAAATTCTGAATGAGAAACTGACAGGCATGAATCCTTATCCATTAAAACTAAGGTCTCGAGAAATCACTTTGGAGATACAACTCACGTTGTAATTGAAATTATGTAATATGGTTTTTGAAAAAACAGTTTTGAAAACTTCCACGAACTTGATCATAATGTACTAGTAAAACTCCAAGAATGTTGGTGGAAGATGAATACTCATGAAATCGCCCCATTTACCCAGACGGAATAACTTCGGGCGAGGGTAAATGCAATATATGAAAACTAATTGGACTCATGATCCTTATCTCGGTAACCAAACCAAATATTTGGAGCAAGCAACGTCGGTTAGATGTACTCGAGAAAATCAAGGCATAGCGATGAACATATGGCAATGAGATCTCTCTGGCAATTATCAGGTCTGCAGAATAAAGGAGGATTCACGGTGATGATGAAATAATCAATTCAGTCGATAACAAAGAATATATTACAATCAAGGAGTTCGATCACCTCAACCATTCAAAGAAAGGCCTCGACGCTTATCAAGAACTATTACGACTTAGAATGAAGATGGGTTGTGTTGACACCAGTTGAATGAGTCATGAAACAAAAGAAAAGATCAAACTTAAAGGACGGCTGAAAACAAAAGTGATCTCCAGGGAGACCAACCCTGGTGATGTTTTTAACTTGTTTATCGAATTTAAACGTTTGAATGTTAATTGTACTATTGAGTTGTCTGCCACGACATACATCGGCGTATCAAACCCCTCTTGGATATGGCAGTATGATGTCTGGACCAATTATCACAGTTTTTTAATTTAAGTATGTATAATTCACAGTATTTAATTTTCACAATTTTACATACGGCGTATCCTAGGGTTTGGGATACGGTGTATTGTAACCTGTACAGTTGTGTGTTTAATTGTTTGCTTGTATTGTAGGTTAGCGAAAGCATGAATTGCACAAACGTCTTCTAACTTTTTTGCAGGACCTTGCTTGGTGGGGGAAGGTGTGGGTAAACGAAACCGACTTTAATGTATTGTCTGTTTTAAAAATATAAATCTGGAAAAATACATCGAGTTGACGCTCTTGGCATTCTGAAGACATCGTCAACACTCTTCTTGCTCAAACACTCCAAATGGAAAACCATCATGAGCAAACTATCAAGGAAGTTTCCTCGTTCTAATTCTTTTCCTATATTATTTAACTATTTGTCTATACAACGAGGATGTTGTATAATTTAAGTAGGGGATGGAGAATTAGAATGTACTTGTCCTCATTTTCACAAATAAAATGTAAATTGCCTAAAAAATGGATCAAATTTTAAAAAATATCTTAGCATATATCTTTTTTGTGAAAAAAAAATCACTTGGTACATTACTTTGCGCAACTATAACCCTTATATGTCTATTTAGTGTGGAATTAAAGTCCTATACGTTTCCTATTGCTTACTAAAATTTCACAAAAACAAATATGAGTGTGGTCGGTGATTGTAGTGGAACTTTAGAGCTTGCCCTGTATATCAAACTCGTGACATCAATGATGATTATTTGGATTTAGAGGGAATAGGGAATACATGCATTGACTGGGGGGGTTAAATTTTCTAGGATTAAACCAAAAAGCTGCCTACATGGGTAATATTAACTAAACGACACTGGTTAGTTAACCCAAGTGGTTACCCTTGTGCTTACTCTCATTTTTAGAGTAATGATATCCTTTAGTACCAACCTACTGAGCCATTCCTTTATTTTTTCCTTCACACACAAAATTGTTTCAATTTCACTTTACACCTTAGCCATCCCGTGTAGGATTAAAGCTTTTTGATTCAAAATGTTGTTAGTCGCTTTCGTTCGGTTAAAAGTTTTGTAGTTCCTGCGTCAAATGTTTGAAAATTTTCTCTATCTATTTAATGGTCGGGGGGGGGAAATATTGCACAATGCAAAATGGGAATGTTTTGTAGTGATCGTGTGCGTTATGTACATTTCAACAATTATGTGTTATTCCAGAAAGAAGGAAAAGTTCAAGAGAAAATTTTAAGCCGGACAAATAGATTTGATTATGATGACGGTAAAAATAAACGCAGCGAGTTTTATAATTGTTATTGTGAGGAAAAAAAAAATAAATAAAAAAGAGAAAAAACATACAAAAAAATATATATGAATGATGAAAAAAGATAGTCGTTTCATAGGCTTACACTATGTAATATTATATGAAAGGATCGATTATTCGTTTTATACGCACTAAAATTCAACGATTGTAGTATCTATAGAACAGAAAAGTGGTGCGATATCAACACTTATTTTGGTCATTAGTATGTTAAGTTCGGGATGATAAGGGAAGTTGTCCGTTTATGGGGAAACGCCAACTTAGGTTGTCATTGTCATCAATGATCGAGTTGTTTGTTTATTAAGTTTCGAGTCTTTGTCATGGATACGGTAGGGGGGGAAAGTTACTTAGCAAATCCGCACCTTATTTGTTGGCTTTAGTCTATTTGTTTATGTATTTTTTTTAACAATAAATTTTTCTTCAACTTTACTTATAAACTAACCTTAGGATCTACTCGAATGAGGATGTGTTCGAGCATGGATGTCTATTCCGTCGATACGGCCATGTATTCATGTCTCAGCTGCCTTGTTTGACGACGACCTCTGGTGAAAGTCAGAAGCTCCATACCCTATATCATTCTTCATTTTAATAAGAATGATTAAAAAACCCGAGCCTCTATTAAATACCCAATTTACCTTTTGACTTGTTACTCATTAGCTTTTTAGAGTTGGAGATGTGTTTTCCTTGCCAAGACCTATGATGACGAAGTTAATCACGGACTGAGCAAAATGAGACGTACCACTAAAGTTGATACACCCTTAGATTAGTTGACGTGATTATGAGTGTTTTCATTTCACATATTTGTGAGGAGCTTGGTTGTTGTACAGGTTTGATCTGAACTTGAAAGAATTGCTTTAGGAAAAAAAAATCCTTTAACACTCGGTTGGGTTACAATTTTTCAAAAATCTTTCTAAAGTATACTTGAGGACAAGTAGGATTCAAGTAGGGGGATATTTGATATCATCAAATAACGTCATACTTTACTATCATTTATCCCACGTATTTTACCCACTTTTATATAATTATTGCAAGATATTGGTACTTAATTGCTTAAAGTTTATTATTGCAGTGATTATGGAGTCACTTGTGAAGAAGAAGCAAAAAGGCGCAATTCTAGAGCTTAAACGAAGACATTTTAAGAATACTATTTTCTGCACCTATACGCCGTATCCAACAATGAAAATACGGCGTATCAGCGCCAGCTCAGCACAAGAAACGCGTAATGATCAATTCTCGATCTGGCGTATCCACTACAACCAATACGCCGTCATGCTACAATAAGTTCAAAGATACGCATTTAATATGATTGATGGTAATTGTCTTAATTGATTTGATCTTATCGCGGACTCAAAGGAAATTAACCCCTATACGCCGTATCCACATTTGTAAATACAAGACTCAAAAACGAGTTTTAGTGTGCAATATCACATTCTTTGTATAGTATACAACTAAAGTCGAATTTCTCAAGCCAAGAAGAGCAGCCAAGGTCGAGTACTTCTCCCTTATTACCATAGAAGTAATCATGTATGTATTGTCTTACTTTATTAATCATTTGATTTTTTATTGTCTTGATAACGCTTTGTAATAATGAACAAATGATATGGGGGCTAATACCCTCGGGTATTAGCCATGTTAATCAAGATTATAATGTTTGGGTTTTGTTTTTAATCCGACTTTGCTTAATTTATCGTTGTTGTTTAATGTTGTTTATAGCCTTTATACTTGTTTATGTGCTTGTAAATGCGAACATATTCTTTCAACTGGGTTAAGGAGACCTAAACCAGTACTAGATGCGGGGATGGCTCTCCATGTTGTGTTTTATATGCCTGGACCAATAGGATCACAAATGACACCTTATTCATTACTCTTTGATTATGAGCTTAGTTGACTGACAGGTGACCCGATAATTATTCAACCAGTATTGTTCATTTATTAATTGGTATTGATTTTGGTGGTGGGACTTCCTGGTGTATAAAAAAAACATCCAGCAATATGTGAGGTCAATGTCCCGTTGCTTGGGCTAGTGTATTCATTATTAAACAAGATCACCACTGCTTTATTTCCCTATGTTAGATTTATAATTAAATATAGATTCTTTATATGCGGATGCGTTAATACGTAAACAGGATTGTTTTGTGTCTAGGTCTTAGGAAGATAACTACCGCATAAGCTTCTAGAATTATATTGCCTCCTCGAGTGATAAGCAGCCTATTGCACTAATTAATCAAACCAGTATCTTAATCAGATTTAACCATGGTTAAATACAGTATTTCTATTTTTTGCGCTCGTTTCAATGTTTTGGTCTTGTGTTTATTTGCTTTAGTGTGTATTGTGCTTAGAATTGATATTTGTCACCATAAACCTATGCCAGTCTCTCAGGCTGGGATGGAAAAACCCCTTTTACCTCTAGTAAGTAAATATGTATAGGCATAGGTTTAACCAATAAATTAGACTATTCTAGATAAAATACTAATAGAATATTAGGTTAACTCTCACTCTTAGTGTTCGACACCATACTTACCGCGAAGCTACATCTTGACCGGGTACTCTGCCCGTTAAAGTGTTGTCTTTAGGTTAGTCAGCTAAATATAAATGTAAAACCTGATAATCATAAATAACACATATACAACGACACTCAAAGGTATTTTGCGCATAACTGTCGGGGGAGTGATTAGTGATTAGTTTTTAATTGTTATTCTTTTTAGTATTTCTAACCTTTAACTTGTTTAGTGTAAAATTATTAATTCTGATTTCTAACTGCTAATTGAATTGTTTAAATGTATTCGCTTTTATTTAAATGCATTTAATTTTGTGTTTTATATACTATTCTGTTCTGACTGATCACTTGATACGGCGTATCCACCAGTTGGATACGGCGTATCTAACTTTCTACTCAGGACAGAGTGTTGTTTTTACTGTCTAAAAGGCGTATTTGTTCTTCTAAACATACGACGTATTCAGTGAACTCAATACGGCGTACTGCTATTCAACAGACTCATACAGCGTATTACTGATCAATAGAATACGGCGTATTTATTATCTGATACAGTACCAGTTTTTCGTAATTGGTTTTCTGTTTGTTTCTATGTGTTCTCTCCCCTGAGGGCACATCCTACTGATCATTTAATTCTTGTTCTCAGGTTAAGAAGAAGATTACAATGGCAGGACCGATCACGAAAGAATACATTTCTGCTACCAGTAAAAGCTTCATCTCAAATAATAACAATGGGAAAATGATCGAGAAGAACTTCATTGAGATCGAAGGAACATTCTTGTTGAAAATTCGTGACAACGCTTTTCAAGAGAATGATGGTGAAGATGTGTTTAAACACATTAATAGTTTCCTCGAAGTAGTGGAGCCACTCAAAATAAGGGGGCTAAGTCATGACCGATTTAGACTTAGTGTCTTCCCTACCTCACTTTCAGGTGCCGCAAAAGAATGGTTTACAAATGAATGTATCGGCACTATATCTACTTGGGATGATCTACTTGAAAATTTTGTTCTAAAGTTCTACAATCTTTGCGAACATGACGAAGAAGAGGAAACTGACGATGATAATGACCCTGATGTAATTGAAAACGTTCCTGAAATCTTTAAAATCGATGATGACTTGTTTAACTTTGATTCTCCCTTGTGCATAGCCTTTGAAGAATTCAACCACCTCCTCAAAATTGACCCTGATCTTTTCACTTACGATATCCAAGGGTTCAAAACGTACGACGAATACGCGCAAGAGTTGAATAATAAAACACAAGGTAACGAAGAACCATGGTCAGAGAACGGGGTACCATATCAGCTATGTGATCATATATGCGAACCATATCGCTTTAAAAATGGAAAGACTAAATGGCCCACATGTAGCTCGGATATTGATGGATTCTGTAATGGTGGGGAACTACCCGGAATGGTTCAAATCGGAAGCATGAGCTACTTCCAAGATCACAAGTGGTACGACGAACTTATGGATGGAAAACTAAAGGATGAAACCTTAACCCTTAAAACTAAGGTCGAGAAATCATGGGGAGATGCAACTCCCGGTGTAATGAAATTCTGCATATGGTTGAAAAACAGTTTTGAAAACTTCCACGAACTTGATCATAATGTACTGGTAAAACTCCAAGAATGTTGGTGGAAGGTGAATACTCATGAAATCGCCCCATTTACCCGGACGGAAGACTTCGGGCGAGGGCCATATGCAAATATGAAAACTAATTGGACTCATGATCCTTATCTCGGTACCAACCAAATATTTGGAGCAAGCAACGTCGGTAGTACTCGAGAAAATCAAGGATATGATGAACATATGGGCAATGAGACTCCTGAACAATCAGTCTGCAAGATCAGGAGATTCGAGATGATGAAATACTCATTCAGTGATAACGAAGAATATATTACAATCAAGGAGTCCGATCACCTCAACCATTCAAAGAAAGGCCTCGACGCTTATCGAGAACTATTACGACTTACTAATGAAGGATGGGTTGTGACGACACCAGATGAATGAGCCAAGAAACAAAGGAAAAGGTCGAACTTAAAGACCGGCTGAAACAAAAGTGCTCCCCGGGAGACAACCCGGTTATGTTTTTAATTGTTTGTCGCATTTAGATTGTTTGAATTTTAATTTTATATTGAGTCTGTCTGCCCAGACATACATACGGCGTATCGAACCCCTCTAGATACGGCGTATGCATGTCTGGACAATTATCAGTTTTTAATTTCAGTATTTAAATTCCAGTATTTAATTGTTTTCACAGGTTTACATACGGCGTATCCTAGGGTTTGGGATACGGCGTATTGTAACCTGTACAGTTGTGTGTTTAATTGTTTGCTTGTAATTGTAGGTTAGACGAATGCTCGAAGTTGCAGAACGTCTTTCTTACTTTTCTGCTGGACCTTGCTGTAAACCGATGACGACTTTAATGTATAGTATGAAAATACCTCGTGTTGACCTCTCTTGGGCATTCTGAAGCCCTCGTCAACACTCTTCTTGCTCAAACACTCAAAATGGAAAACCATCCGGAGCAAACTATCAGGGAAGTTTCCTCGTTCTAATTCTTTTCCCATATTATTTAACTGTTTGTCTATACAACGAGGACGTTGTATAATTTAAGTGGGGGGGTGGAATTTAAGAACGTACTTGTCCTCATTTTCACAAATAAAATGCTAACATGCCTAAAAATGGATCAAATTTATAAAAAAAATAACTTTTTGTGAAAAATCACTAGTTACATTACCTAGCGCACTATAACCCTTAATGTCTATTTGTGATAATTAAGCCTATCCGTTTCCAATTGCTTACTAAAAATTCCACAAAATATGAGTGTGCTGGTGATGTAGTGGACTTTAGAACTTGGCCTGGTATATCACTCGAGACCTCAATGATGAGTACTATGGATTTAGATGGAGTAACATGCTTGACTGGTAAATTTCTAGGATTAAACCAAAAAGCCTACATGTCGTAATTTTAACTAACTACACTGGTTAGTTAACCCCCGTGTAACCCTTTGTTACTCTCATTTTTAGAGTAAGATACCTCTAGAAAAACCATATGAGCCATTTCTTTCTTTTTCCTACACAAAAAAAATTGTTTCGTTTCACCTTTACACCTTAGGCATACCGTTTGTAGATCTTAAGTTATTTGATCAAATGTTGTTAGTCGCTTTCGTGTAAAGTTTTGTAGTTCCTGCGTCAAAGTGAAAATTTCTCTATCTATGTACTGGTCGAGAAAATTGCACAATGCAATGGAAATGTTTGTAGCTCGTGTGTTTTTACTACTTTCACAATTATGTGTTATGTCGAAAGAAGAAAGTTCAATGAGAAAAATTAGCCGGACAATGTGATTATGAAGTACGGATAAACTACGCGAGAATTATGATGTATTGTTGAGGGAAAAAAGGAAAAAAAGAGAAAAAAACAAAAAATATATATGAATGATGAAAAGATAATCGGTCATAGAGATTACACAATGAAATTATTTGAATGGATCGATTATTCGTTGATACGCACAAAAATCAACGATGTAAAGTATTGTAAAAAGTGGCCGATATCACCACTTATTTTGTAAAAGTATGTAAAGTTCGGGATGTAAGGGAAGTTGACCGTTATGGGAACGCCAACTTAGGTTGTCATTGTCATCTATGATCGAGACGTATGTTTATAAGTTCGAGTCTTTGTCATGGAATGGTCAGGGAAAGTTACTAGCAACCGCACCTTATTTTTGGCTTTAATCATATTTGTTTGTTTATTTTATTTAAAATAATTTTTAATTCCCTTTCCTGATAACTAACCTTAGGGATTCTACTCGATTTATGAGGATTGTGTACGAGCATGGATGTCTATTCGATCGATTAAAGGCCATGTATTAAGTCATGTCTTCAGCTGCCTTTGTTTGACGACGACCTATGGTGAAAGTCTGAAAGTCAACACCCTATTTCATTCTTCATTTTAATAAAAATGATTTAAAAACCCGAGCCTTCTAATAAATACCCAATTTACCTTTTGACTTGTTACTCCTTAGCTTTAGAGGTGGAGATGTGTATCCTTGCCAAGCTATGATACGAAGCTAATCACGACTGAGCAAATGAGCGTACCACAAAAATGATACACCCTAAATTAGTTGAGTGATCTGTGAGGTGATTTTCATTTCATATTTCGGAGGGCTTGTTTTGCTCTACAGGTGTTCCGAACATTGAAAGAAATGCTTAACGGAAAAAATCCTTAAACCTCGGTTGGGATACATGTTTCAAAATCTTCTAAAGTCTACTTGAGGAACTAGTAGGATTCAAATTTTTTGGTTTTTAGTTGGGGGGTGGGAGGGGGGGGGGGGGGGGAGCCGTGTGAGGGGGATATTTGAATATCATAAAATACGTATACTTTTACTATCATTTATCCCACGTATTTTACACACTTTATAATAATTATTTGGCAAGATATTGGTACTTAATTGTTAAGTTTTATTTATGCGGTGATTATGGATTCACTTTTGGAAGAAGAAGCAAAGGCGGCAATTTCTAGAGCTTAAACGAAGACATTTTAAGAATAATATTTTCTGCACCTATACGCCGTATCCAATAATGAAAATACGGCGTATCAGCGCCAGCTCAGCACAAGAAACGCGTAATGATCAATTCTTGATCCGGCGTAATCCCTACAAACTCAATTCGCCGGACTGCTACAGCGTTTCATCAGTCAAAGATATGCATTTAATATGATTGATGGTAATTATCTTAATTGATTTGATCTTATCGCGGACTCCAAGGAAATTAACCCCTATAGTCGTATTCTACTTATCCTTCATTCGGTATCTAGGGGTTTTTTCAGAAAACTATAATACAAGACTCAAAAACGGTTTTAGGTGCATATTCTCATTTCTCCTGTATAGGTATACCACTATAGTCGAATTTCTCAAAACCAAGAAAAAGCAGCCAAGGACGAGCTATATACTCTTAATTCCTTAGAAGACATCGTGTAATACTACTTTCTTAATCCATTTGATTTTTAATTGTTTTGATCACTTTTGTAATAATGACAATGATTGGGGTACATACATAGGGGTATTAGCTGTTAATGAAGATAATAATGTTTGGTTTGTTTTAATCGACTTTGCTTAATTTATCGTTGTTGTTTAATTATGTTTATCGCCTTATACTTGTTTAGGGCTTGTACATGCGAACCTGTCATATCAACTGGGTCTATGGAGACCTAACCCTGGTAAACTAGATTGCGGGATGGCTCTCATGTTGTATTTTATTTGCCTCGGACCTATAGGATCACAAATGGCACCTTATCATTACTCTTTGATTATGAGCTTAGTTGACCGGCAGGTGACCAGATAATTGTTCAACCAGTATTGTTCATTTATTAATTGGTATTGATTTTGGTGGTGGACTACCGGTGTATAAAACAACATCAAGCAATAAGTGGGTAAAGTCCCGATGGGCTAGGGTATTAACAGGATCACCACTGCTTTAATTCCCTATGGTAGATTATAATTAAACTATAGGATGCTTTATGCGGATGCGTTAATCGTGACAGGATTGTTTGTGTCTAGGTCTTAGGGAAGTACCACCTAAGTCTTAAGAATGATATGCCGCCTCGAGATAAGCAGCAATTTCACTAATTAATCAAACCAGCATTTAATCAGATTTAACATGGTTAATACAGTTTTCTATTATTTGGCTCGTTCCGCTCTTTTGTCTTGTGTTTATTTGCTTTAGTGTGTATTGTGCTTAGAATTGATATTTGTCACCATAAACCTATGCCAGTCTCTCAGGCTGAAAACCCCCCTTTTACCTCTAGTAAATATGTATAGCATAGGTTTAACCAGTAACTAGATTAATCTAGATAAAAATACTGATAGAATAATAGGTTAACTCTCACTCTTAGTGTTCAACACCCTACTTACCGCGAAGCTACATTTTGACCGGGTACTCTGCCCGTTAAAGTGTTGTCTTTAGGTTAGTCGGCTAAATATAAATGTAAAACCTGATAATCATAAATAACACCTATACAACGACACATCAAAAATCAAAGACTAAAATCAAAACAAGAACAAATAAGGGTGCGTTTGGTTGTGATGTGAGCAAAATAAAGAACAAGGGTTCGTCATCTTAATATCATGGTTGTTGTGGTAAAATATCTTGTGTGTACTAGAGCTTATTGATGCTTATTTGGAAGCCTAGCTTGTTAATAAGCTTAGTTAGGGCTTATTGGGTTTTGGGTTTGTTTGTTTTCCTCGGCCTAACCGTCGGATCAAAAGAGAGAGGGTCATAGACTCGGCCCATGACATATTTGGCTTATTTTGAGATTGTGGTGGCTTATTTTGTAGCTTATTTAATGTTGGGCTTATTTTCGTAACTTAAATTGTGGTTTTGGGCTTTTGTGGGTTTCGACCTAGCAAGGAAAAGGAAAAAGGTTTAGGGCGCGGCCCATTTTGGTTTTTCGTTGGCTTATTGTGAGCTTATTAAAGCTTATTTATTTTTTATTGAATCTTGGAAAGAGCTTATTAGCTTATCTTTTCTTCTATTTTTGGTTTTGATCTTAGTGGGCCTAACGACGGTTATTTTGATGTAAAACCTTATTCGGTTGTTATTTTGGTCTTAGTGGGCCTAACGACGGACTTGGCCCAATAAGGGTTTGTGGGTTTGCTTGTTGTGAAACCGGCTTATTTCGTGTGCTTATCGAGTGCTTATTTCTTTGTTTAATTGGTAACTTATTTGGTTTTGAACTTATAATCTAAATCGGATTATTTCTAGCTTATTTTGAGACTTTTGAGCTTGTTGGGATCCCGACCCAATAAGAGTAATAGGTTTCGGCTTATTGAAGCGCATTTGACCCCGGCTTATATTATCAGATATTTTCTAACTTTTTTGGAGCTTATTTAAAGAACTAAAAAGGTTTTGAAACGAACGGATCTATTTTTGAACTTATTTAAGAAGTTTCGAGCTTATTGGACCCGTAGCCCAATAAGAGTATTTAGCCATAGCTTATTTTTCGTGACTTATTTCTTTGGACTTGAGATCCTTGTGTTTTTGTATAACTTATTAATTTAATTTGGTCTTGAAGGCTTGTTTTGGACTTTGGGGGTCACGGCTCAATAAGCTAAGATAAACTGTGGCTTATCTTGAGCTTATTTGGTCTCGGCTTATTCACTTGAACTATATTTTAGCCTATTTGCAACTTATTAAGTGAACTAAAGAGAACTTATTTTACGATTAAGTATTGGAGAACTATTTTGGACCTATTTGGAAACTTAAAAAGATACTAGTGGACTTATTGGGTCAAAAAGCCCAATAAGGTATCTATACTATATTTGTTAATATTTATCGGGCTAACTAAAAAACTTTAATGGACCGTAAGACCCAATGATATAATGGACTAGAACGACACTTGGATTTTGGGTTAACAATTGGATTTGTGGATGAGCTTGTACTCGAATAAACTACAACGGTTTGGATAATTAATGAAAATATTGTTTAGCGGGTCGTCGTGAGAAAACATAAACTTGGTGTTTTATTGAAAAATTGTTGAAAGTGGAAAGTGATTTAAATTAAGGTTTGGAGCCTTGGAGAAACTTTTACAAACGAACGGATCATGTCAAAATTTTATAAAACTTGTCACACTTAGAAAATACCTTGGAAAAAGCCTATTTTCTTGTTGATCCGATAAAAGGACAAAAGTTGGATTTTATTAATCGATAAGTGTCAAGGTTGAAACGAATGAAACTTAAACATAATAAATAGGATAGGTTTTATAGTTACCATTTTAGCCCGATAAGAAGACGAATTAATAAAATATTATTATTTTATTATAAATTACCCTTATTCCTTATTCATCGTGGAACTATTTATCCTTATTTTTTGATCTTTAGATTCTTAATCACTTCTCGTCGAATTCTCCTCGGATCTTTTGAACTTCTACCTCATCTTAGCTCGTTGACTCTATTCTCGAATCTTTATGTGTTAATGTCGCACTTAGCCCAAGTGTATCGAGTCATCTTACCTAGTTACCATACAACCATGATACAAAAACTTGATAAAAAGAAATGAGAACTTTTCGCGAAATTTAATGCAAACGTATGTACAACACAACAAATTTGTACAACATAATACTAAGGTGAACTTATTACTTAGGTCGTGGTCGGGTACCGTTGTGCTTTGTGTAGAGGTTATCTTGTTCAGTTACTATCATCTTTTGATGTGAGTTCTCGTAGCCCCATTTTTGACTCTTTTTCCGTTGGGGGAAATAATACTCAAATCTGTTTTGAACTTGTTTTCTTACTGTGCGAAACTTTTATCTTTTTGGACAATGTTATGTGCCTATGACTGCTATGTGAATGACATGAGATTGGTAGAACTTGTATGTGGATCATATGTGGTATTGTGAAGTATCTTGTGATCTTGTAATCGTGTGATCATGAGATCTTGTGATCTTGTGAACTTGTGATCTTCCGCCCTATACATAGCTCTAGCTGGTACGCTTTAGGTGCGTGTGATCTTCCGCCCTATGCAGAGTATGTACCTTCACCTTGTGTTGTTACATTATTATCATATCGTTGAGTATCTATGGGTCTAAAAATAGTATGGGATCATTATGTTGGTATCTATATTGTGGTGTATCTATGGACCTTCGATAGCATGTGTTGCTACGTTGGAATCTTATCTATCGCATGTATTCACTGTCATATTGCACATTTGTCCACCTTTTGAAACTATGGCACAACAACTAGGTTGTTATCAAATCTACGAGCTCACCAACTTTATGTTGACCTTTTCGAGTATCATTTTCAGGTGTGTTGCGAACGAAGGTAAATCGAGAGTAACAGGAACTAAAGACGCATACACGTGGGGTGTTATCTTGAGACTTGTATATTTTGGATCTAAAAATGTAAATTGGTGAACGATTGTAAATCTAGATCTTTGCAAACTTTGTACGGTATGATCTTGTAACTTGTGCGAGAAACTATAGTGGATGTGACCAAACATTATAGGAAATATAAAAAAAATAACCTTATACAAAAATATATATGTTTTCATAGGATTTTTTTTAGAACGGCAATTTTTTTTCACAACTATCTCATAATATTTTTCACACATGCCTCCAGCGAAGAACCCACAACCTCTAGTTTGGTGGGGAACTCACATACCCAAGGAAATCCTTGATGGCCAACTTAGCTAGCCCAGTTGGTTTTTATAGGATCTTACGATCTCAATCCGATCCTACGATTACAATCTTATAAAATATAATCGTTTCTTAGGTATTATACCGATCATGAAATATCCATAAAAAAACCCTTTTTATAAGTTATAAAAAAATGAAACGGATAAAT